>JAVTVY010029700.1:0-121011 GCA_036873755.1 Hanleya hanleyi | reverse complement strand
TCAAATTTCAACCACAGGGACTACATTCGTCGGTACTGACAAAGGTTTCATTCCACCTCGGGCACAACTTCGACGAGGTGGTACAAGTGTAGAATGATGGTGGCCGGACTAAGTTTTAAGTCTCATATTGAGCATACGAAGAATTTGCAACTTCGTTTCCAACATCGCTGCTACCAAACCAATGTGTACATCTCTGAGAAGTAGAAAACATTACTGCTGTACAATCTGGTATCCACACTACGGCCTAGGGAACATTTCTCGTACACTTTTCACGGTTCATTTCAATTTTATATAAAAGTAATTTCTTGAAAGACACAAAAACTGACCTGGTTAGTGCTGGGATCAAGACCCTTTCCTGGAAGGAGTTTCACGGGTTACGTGACCTTTCCCCGCACGTGCGGGAGCAGTTACTAACTCGACTTTTTCGGTACCTGTAACCCACGGGAGAAAGCAATTCCCGTACAGCAGACGAAAGTCGCAATTTTATGCTGAATTGTTGTAAATGTCATCGTTCATGCACTTAAATAGTTTATTTGAGTATTTTTAGAAGAAATAATATACTAAATGGACAATTTATTAATCTGACTTTTCCGCAATCAAGGGCTGAACAGCGACTGTTGTTAGTTGGATGAAAAACGAGATTATTTTATCTCCGGAAAATCCTCGGTAATCATCGAAATTATAACTCCTCGGCCGTCAATAACTGATAGCGTATCCAGTAATTATCCGATTTTAATTTTGATAATATATTTGGAATCCTGACGAAATACTCGTTTCAGAAATATATAGATTGATATATATTTATGCTATTTCATGACGTAAAATTCAACTGGAACATGGGACTGGTTTACTGGAAAAGTGAGTTTGCCGCGATTTGATTGTGAACATTCGTTCGCAGATGGAGAGAGGCAGTCGAAGAAAAACAATGACTGCGCCCAGTGTCACATGACATAAACACATCTGTCGAAATGGGATTGTCGTCTGGCTTTCGTAGAATGAATATATCATGGTCATCAGTCAGGTTACATATATTGGTTGGCGATAAAATGGACTCCCCGCGTGATGGAAACCACAAGTAAGTATGCTCCAGAAAACAATTTACAAAAAAAATAATACTTCCAATCATACCAAGAAGTAGAAATTTCGACAGACAAATCAAACTATCACATAAGCAATCCACATAGAAAGTCACCACGTGCTTTGAACGCGCGCACGTGCGAGGTGTACGAGATTTGATCTGTACGAGATATGATCCCGAAGCCGTAGAGTACACTATCTGAACACATCGCAAGAAATGTTTTTTGAGGTTTTATGTAAGTCATCCTTATTAATATTCTCTGTGTTTAACGTTTAGATTACCCCTACGAAGACGATTATGATTTTTTTTTACATCGTTGCATAAATGTCATTTATTTTTGTGAGATATCCAATTTCTCCAGGGACGATGTGTATACCTGGTGAAGGAGTCGCCCATACATATAGGAGTGGTATCAGTGGGCTCATTTCTACGGATCGCATGTAAAATGTCGTCAGTCTGACTTTTTCGTAAAATTAACCAACCTGTAGTATTACGTTGTTCTACTGAATGTTCTTCGCCCTTGACGTACCCTACTGACTTAACAGCTAGACAAAGCCCGCTCCTTTTAATTCAAGAAAATATATTAAGATATCTTTTTGATTTAGATAGCGGCAGATCCGACATTCAATATTTGACCGTGGCCCATAAAAAAATTTCCACGTCAATAATCGAAAGGCCTATTTCGTATAACGTCACCAATTCCATATGTGTATGAAATATAAATAATAAAAATACAAGCGTCTAGTCCGTCATTCATAATTCAGCCGACGTCCATTAAAGAATATCCGTGTCCATAATCCAAAGACCTATTCCATATCCATATAACAGTATTAGCACCAAATTCAAAAAAGACAATCATAGTATACATAAACATAGGCTAGTTTCCTGCAAGAGTGAAGCGGTCAACAGTTTTCAATGATGCCGACAAGACATCATGATGTTCCAAAAATATAAAATTCGTATCGTTGATCAGTATTCTTAATCCATAATAATCATTCTAAAGTCGTTATCTAGAGAATGGTGTATCTCAGTCACGCTTTAATTGTGACTGTTCATATGAGCACCGTGAGGATCTTGAACCCAAGATGGTTTCCTAAAGAAAGAAGCGGTCAACAGTTTTCAATGATGACAGCAAGACATGATGTTGTTGTTGAGATAAATGACCAGTTTTTTTATCCAAATGAATTTCCAAGTCATTTCCAGAGTATGTATCTCAGACTGTTCATTCGGTCACCATGGAGATTTAAAACACATGATATTCAACCGGCCCCTAGCCCCCGGCTAAACGGAATTAGACACAGGTTACGAAACGTAACGACAAAGATCTTGCACGCTAAGATCGTATTCGCCGTCAGTGTACGATATTTATCACAGTATTTGTTAAACTTTGCATGCATGCGTTTGGTGGTATAGCCCTGTTTGACAAGTTTCTGCAGTAATATTCTGTGACGTTGATTAAGCGCGTCACGTACTGAACATGATCTAGCAAATGCTACCAGACTAGACATGTATACGCTGTGTGCGGATCCTTCTGAAATATTACTATCCAAAAATGGGTAGTTATTATCTCAACTTTGTAATCATATCTCTTGTCATAGAATTGACGTGAGAGAAAGCTATGATCATTCCTGTAAAGTTATAAATTCAGATATGATATTCCATCCGGGTTATCAGTGTTTTCATCAAATGAATGGGGAAAGTGTTGGGAGAGCGTTTTTGAATGGCTGTCTTGTGGCAATTCTTGCATATAGGCGCATTCATACGAGAACGCATATCATGGATATTGGTCTACCAATAGTAGTGCATAATTTGTACTCATTTGCATACTGATACGCTGTTGATATATGGTACTGTAGAATTTCACATAGATATTATCAATCAGAACTTCAAGCAATTCTATAAACAAAAAAGATCCCAAGAATGATATCTTTGACGTGAAGTAGAACTGAAGAAGGGCTTATTGGCTTATGGTGGATAAAGGATATATCCACATTCACTAGATTTAAAAGAAACTACAGGTAGCCCTAACGGCACATCATATTTAGACCTATGCCTGTATAATAATTAAACGGGCATTCTCTCTCGTCTTCTTCATTACAATTTTGACATCGTAAACTATCCCTTTTTGGAGAGTAATATTCCAGTGAGACCTGTATAATCGCGTAAACATATCTCCTCTTGTAGCATTTGCTAGATCATGTGTAAAATGTGACGATTTTAATCCACGTCACAAAGCATTATTGCAGAAACCTATTAAACAGGGTTATACCACCAAGCCCCTCCACTCACAGTTTTTTTTCGAATTTGGCGATACATATCGCATCCTGATAGTAAAATACAAGCGAAGCGGGCGAGATCTATGCCGTTACGTTTCGTAACGTTTCTAATTTCGCTTAACCCGGAGCTAGGGGTCGTATAAATCCATGTACTTCACGATCTTCATGATGTTGAAATAAACACACACAATGAAAGCGTGACTGAGGTACATCATTCTCTAGATAACGGCTTTACAAGGAAAAACATATGAATTAACAACACTGATCAGGGATACGGATTTGATATTTTTGGAACATCATGAAAACTGTTGACCGCTTCTCTGGGAACTAGCCCATGTTTATGTATATTATAATTGTTTGAGGTTTTTTATTTGGCACGATTGAAGTAGGTCTTTGGATTGTGAACGCGGATTTTCTTTAATGGACGACGGATGAATATTGAACAATGGACTAAACGCTTGTATTTTGTCATCATCATATCGGTGGCCAGTTTTATTGAACATCGATATTATTTATGAACTAATGTGTTCAATGAGGTCCTGGGGACACTTTCATCAAACTTCGTACGCAACATTTTTGCGTATATTTTGCGTATTCAACTCCGTAAATCAAAATGGACTTTCACTAAACTTCGTACGGTACGAATTTGCGTAAATCTGTGCGTAAATCTACGGCAGCTTCTGAGGTGGCGTACGAAAATTTTCTTGCGTAAATTCGATTTGTTTACACCACGTGACTTTCGGCGATGAACGTACAACCTCGATCATGACCTGCCGTTTTCGGTTAAATACCTTTCAAATTGTGTCCCCAGTTGACTTTCAAGTTATCGCACTGACAATCTACATTCCGTGTCTTTGTGTAGATCTCAGTTTCATTAAAATGGGAACCAGCCGTATATGAAGAATGCATCAAGACTATGTCATAGGTGGTGAAAACTGGCCTCTGGGTCAAGTTTTAATGGCAAAGAAGCAAATTCGCTTCTTTCTTTCGTCAATAAATTAATAGGCGAGTCCCGGTATGCAGATACATTTCAAATCACTGGTGTGAAAGTTCTCCTGGGCTAAACACAGACACACAGTAGACATCAAGAGTTAAATACCAGATACCCTGATTATCAAATCGTAATTTTTGCTAGATTTTCGCACTGGCAGAGTTTTGCATGATCAGAGACGACACTGTAACATGCATTTTCATGCACAACTATAGGCTGGTTTGGATATTATATTTAAATATCAGACCTTATAATTTTGCCGAGGCATGAGACTTGAATATATCCACCCGGACGGTATAATATTTGTTTCATATTTTCTAGCCTACCATCATTATACATATTTCATCCTTCACAGGCTCCAGGCCATAAATGGGTGACCAAAGGAAATTTTGAACTTACAGGATACTTTTTCTGCAAACTCAAACAATTTTGAACGATCCTTGGTTATTTTAGACATAATTTCATGAAAATGCCCAGATGAGTGAGATTTTGATATAGCTGCGTGAGAATGCCAAATAGTTTCACGTCGAATGAGTGAGAATTGACAGGTCCGTTATTATCTATATAAGTTGGCCAAGAAACCGTAAGATACAGAAATAAATCAAACAAATGAAAAAATTAGCACCAAATCCAGGTCATCAAAATCACTGACAATCAAGTTGGATTCTTTAAAATGAACAAGTCGTTCACATGTACAATCTAAGCCATGGTTTAATAATTGGGACTGTTCATATGAATACCATGAGGGTATAACTATTACATGTTGTTTATTGCGCAATTATTCCAATACAAGAACAGAAGCATCAGGTCTGGAATGGCAGCTGTCAATCCATCAACTTAAGAGTGTCCTACTCTGAATATCATCCTAGGACAGAATATCTGGATTTAGATATTGTCTGAGGCTCTGAAATTGTGAACTATTTAGTCTATCCTATTAAGACACTCACCCATGCAAGCCCGCCTTCAAGTCGGATTAAATGTAAACAACTTCCATGAGACACATTTCACTGTACAGATCTTGTTGAATGACAGCTTGTGAATTTTGAGTTGACGAAATTTGATTGGTCACATGCATCCTCGCACCAGTATACCAAATGCCGTACGTACTCTCTTGTACGTTTCATTCATCTTCGGATGTCAGGATTGACTCGACTCGAACTGCCATATATGCCATCATAGACCTATGATGGTTTTGATATTCAGGTTGAGTGTCCTAGTCCATAAATCAAAACACTTTATTGCCATGAAAATATCAGCACCAACTTTAACGAAATTAGAGCATAAATGAACAAAATTAAGCTAGGTTTTCAATGATGACAGTAAGGCAGTAATTCTATTCTTGCCATCAAATCCATATGACTGACAAGTATCACTGTATCGTATTAGTACAATGTATCTCAGCCACTGCAATCCACATTTTCTACCTTAATTTTTGGACAAAGGATTCTCACCGACAGACTGACGGGTACACTGACACGGTCTCTCCACTTAAATTTGTGGATTGTAGTATCCCTCCCTTCAGTATGGAATATTTTTAATCAATGATAAATTGCCAAAATTATCAATGTAAGAATATTAGTCCCTTCTTGAAATAGATAATTTGATGTATACATGTATTTCCATATTTACAGCAGTTATCAATGGTTAAAAACCCTAGGCTGTAGATATAGGCAGGAGAGGAAGATTAGGAACCACACTGGGAGTCATGTGTCAATGCACCGATCGAGTTGCTGTTGCAGATCCATTGTCTAGAAACTGAAGTGAAAAAGGTGGCGTATTGTGATAAACCTGCATCAGTTGGGTTGTAATTGGATCTTGCATGTCATATGGCATTTCCTATATAGCCTCAGGTTATTAAAGTGACTGACAATATTGGGTCTACTATCAGAAACTTTCCACTTTATTTTGTCATATGTGTTACCACTGAACCAGTTTTGATAGTCTTTTGTGATGTTTCTTTGATGTGTCGGAGCCCCGTCGAGCTTCCGGGGATTGATCTGGGATGTCGTCGTGCACACCGCAGGTCATTGTAAGAATAGGCCTCAGCTCCTCAGGCAGCTTGTCGTAAGAGGCGACTAACTGAGGCACTCGTGGGGTTCCTGGGTGTGAAAAGGAATAGGACCCCACTCGTGTGGTTCCCGGGTGTGAAAAGGAATAGGAACCAAACGTCGTGATATGACTGAAATATAGTTGAAAGCGACGTTAGATCATATTCACTCACTCACTCACCCTTGATGTGTCGGAATGATAATATACCTGTACTATTGAAGAATGCTTTCCAGAGATCCACACTACGGTGGCCTTATGGTTAGGATGTTGGCCTTGTAAGAGGTAGGTACTGGGTTCAATCCCAGGCCGGGTCGTATCAAAGACTTGAAAAATGGAACTTGTTGCTTCCCCAGGCCACTTACGCTCAGCATTAAGAGGATAGAACAAGGACTGGTTCGCTCGGTGTTCGTATAATGTGACTGAGTAGGGTGTCATATCTGCCTAAGACATGATATTTCGGTCGGACAGCACTATAAAATGGCAGCATTAGACAGGTTAGGGGAATCCCGCTCTCTAAAATGGAGGTAAAAAGGGCCATTTTCGCTCAATAAATCAGTTCACATAATGAATTCAGCAAAATTCTCTTGAGGCGCATACAGACATATCTATCCGCATTAAATGGTAGTAAAAAAGTAAATTGTCATCTATCAAATTTGCATAATAATAGGCCAAACATCCTTCGCGCTGTTTAAACAACATTGACTGGTTCTTCACATGGCAAATTAATTTTATGACATGGAACAATAGATAAATCAATGCGCCTGAAATTTTGATGCATTGGTTAAGAAGGAATCAGAAGTTATTGAGCAAAAACGATCTTTTTTGCCTCCGTTTTAGAGAGTGGGATCGCCTTTACCTGTTAGATCTGCTCAGTTGTAAACAAGTAGGTGAATATATACACAGTAAACATGAATTGCTTCTGTTCCACAACCATATGCATGTGTGAGCCAAGTTTGGGGTTCCCAGGTATAATCATTCTTGAGATAGTGTTGAGAACAAAAGACAGACATATGTACGTGATGACACTGTCCCAAAGGGGTCATTCAAGCATTACGTTCGCAAAAAATTTGATTTTTTTACCCCCTCCCATATGCAAAATTTAACCCAGCATACATAGAAAAAAATAAAATCCGATTATTACACCCCCCCCCCCACTCGCTGCGTATGTAATACTTGAATGCACCCAAAGCCAAAATTTAGGCCATGCACAATAATATTTTTCTTTCCATTAACCCTACCTACACATATATTTTGCAATCAATAAAGAAGTTTGGGTAGGCATTTTTTTTTATGTCTGTTTTTCAGCAGTACCCCATGAAATCCTATACAAAAGGTAAAAAATTGACAAAGAAAAAGTAATGAAAGAAAAAAAAAAAAAAAAATCCTGCCAACCTACCTACCTACCCAATTTTTCTAAAGTTGGTTACTGGAAACACAAATATTATTGTGGATGGCCTTAGCAGTAGCCCTTGACTAGATGCATATGTGTTGTAACTTTGGAGATCCTCGGGCTTGGAATAGTCATTCTTGAGATATTGATAGATGACAATTACAAGTGTCTAGTCCGTCATTCATATTCAGCCGTCGTCCATTAAAGAATATCCGCATCCGTAATCCAAAGACCTAATTCATATAATAGATTTAGCACCAAATTAAAAGAATACATCATAGTATACATAACACTAGGCTACTTTCCTGTAAGAGAGAAGCAGTCAACAGTTTTCAATGATGCCAGCAAGACATCATGATGTCTTTGTGTGCATTGTTACTTTTTACATGAACACCAAGGTCAATTTTGCAGAGGGGTGAAAAACCTGGTCAGTTTTTAAATCAATGTGCACATGTAGGCTACAACTCAATCTACAACATTTCAGAGTCGAGATTCATCCACACATTTCTCAAACTTTTCTAAAACAGGTACATGTACTATTTTAATTCTTCACATATCAAGTTAAATACTACACTAGCATTCCATTAACCAGAAAGGCATGTTATGTCATGTAGATAAGTGATCAATCAAGATAGGCGCTAAATGGTATCTTGCAAACTCCAAATATGGCAATTGGTTTAATTGAAATGGGAAATGTATACATGTATTTCCTTCGAACATTTCTGCTGTCTGGGTCTCTGAATATGGACCACAAAATATTCATAGAGCTATGACATTACCAAACCTTATTCCAAAAGAAGACTGATCACATTTGGTCAAGGCAAGTACATCATTTGCATGTAGAGATCGAATTTGTGTGTGAAGATGGTAACTTTAGGAATTAAAATTGGTCATACATCTCAACCTTATAGTTGCAGCACACTTGAATCTGCCATTTTCACATTAATCCTCAGACAATATTCCATTCAGTGTATCTGTGAATTGACCCACGACTTCAGCTGATCAACTACTGGTAGTATAATTTCAATTTGCCCTATCTTTTAACCCAGGACAATATTTTGTACTGGTGATATCAAACCTAATTCTATACATGTACAGTATTCAAAGAAAGAGTTATTATGCTTAGAATAATGTATAATTTGGCAAATATTACATGGAAATATGCCAGCTATCACCAGTTCAAAATAGTGTCAGGGATTGAGAGATAGGGCAAAGTAAAATTGCACTAGCTGAAGTCAAGGATCAGTGTATAGACAGGCTCTTCTTTTTTATCTCAATAATGTGCAACTGAGCCATTGTATTGACTAATTCTGTTTGTTTCATTTTTATCAGACATATGTGTTTTCTTGTTTGGTCTTACATTGTCAGTGGTGTGTAAAATAATCTAGCTGTTACACTGAGTGAATGCAGAATGTCTGCAGGCCTGACAATTTGTTGGTTGCAGATCTTACAGATTCATGCGAACAGGGCCAGGAGATCAGTCTTGTATCCTACAAATTTCCTGCTTCTGATAACATTTTTTAAGCAATACCTGAAAGTGTCGTTGTATGGAAATTTAAGCTAGGCCAAACCACTTGCTTCTAAAACTGAAGTTTATGTTTCTTCTTCAGCCCCAGACATCGTACTGCATGTGTCCAAGGTTGAATAAACATGCGTTGTCTTTGAAATGCAGTCCATAATGGGGATTTGTGTTTGTCAGACTAGAAATGGTGTGAAGAATAATTATTCCAAGAAAAATGTGTAAAATCATACGTAGAGACTTCTATGTGAAATGTCATATTCCCTTAGCTCTGTAAGATGATATTGCCTCTGTTAAATGAAATAGGATTTGTATGGATTTTTATCAACCCTATTATATCCTACTGTGAAAATCTGGAGCAAATCTATAGTTTATGCTCTGCTATCATGCTGTTGTGAAACTTTCAATTGTAGTCAGTCACAGGAGTTGGTGTTATTCGGTATGCCCATTGCAGCAATAAGTTGTTGTCACTTGAATCTTGTCTTCATTCTCCATGAAGTTGCAGTCTTGGACTTAGCAATACACAGTACTAAATTAGTACATTTTGCAAATTAGTACATTTTGCAAATAAAGGCTATCTGGATGAATGGAAAACTGGTGAATATTCAAATACATGTATATATACATCAACTAGAGCCTATAGGCTTTGGGATGTAATCTACTACTGAATCTGCTAGTGGATTTACCATAGCGAATTTGGGGTAAATGAATACGGATGGATTTCGGTTTACCAATTCAGAACAGGCTTCACCTCCCATCCAGCTGGAATGTAATAATGCAGCGAGGTCATGTGTCTCAGTTTATACATTCATGCATGTACAGATATCCAGTGACAGTAATCGAGTCAAGGCCTCGTTTGAGAGAAATAAAGTATAAGTAGATCTTTTGCGATATCTGCAGATATGAGACAACACAGCTGTATTTTAATGAAGATCCATCAATATAAAAATAATTTTCGGACGGGAACGAAACTGGTAGATAAATTGAATGAGCATCAATGCTGTTACACTCATACTATTCAGCTTGTATCACTGACGTCCATACTCTCCTTGTTGCCCACGCTGATTCACATCGAAATATTTCGCGCCTCTTGGCCGTAAGGGGGCGCTCTGCACAGGTCAACCACCAATGACCAATGGATATCACTCTTACGGAAGAGTCTTGGCAATATGAGTTGTCTCCCTTGTCAAACGTTCATATGTCGTTAACGGCAAAACTAACAATAAACGGACGGCAAAACAGCTCTTATTATGTTAATTTCTGAGTTAGAATGAACAGATTTTTGGATAACTTCCTCCATTGTTTTGTAAGGTTCGTCAACTGATTGCAAACATTTGTTCACTGATACCTTCAAATAATTAACAAATAACTCCCTGCAAATGTTGTTAATATCCCACTGATAAGACCACGCTTGATCGTCATGAGTATATAAGGAAATCAAGCTGCCTAGAATGGTAACGTAAAAACACCGTTCAATTGTTTCAGATTTTGAATTGAATGTTGACTGTAATAAAGACGGAGAAAAGTTCCTTTGAGAGATGTGATAAGAGGGCGTGTCGCTGTCAAAATATTGGCATGACTTCCACATTACGTGAGAGTCGTGATCTGATTATCATGAAGGCATGACGTAATTTCGATCACGTGAGGTAGTTATCCAATCGTGGTTAGTATAAGGAATCTGGTTATCTCCGAGCTATTACGGCACGGCGATTGGGTGCCAAGAGGCACGAACTTGGCCATGTGAACCAGCGGGGGAAACAAGGAGAGTAGGGACGTCAGTGATACAAGCTGTTTATCAGCGTACAATGCTGTTAATAATACTTGACATAATCTGTGTACATTTTTACAGAAATCTGTTTATTTTGCATCCTAATTCATTCCATAATAGAGGCTTGTTGTGCATGCTGTCACCCAAAGATTCTTGTAATCCGTCAAATATGGGCCGTAAATCATCCAAAGACGCTGAATTTTAGCAACCTTAAAAATACTGTTACATCTTCAACAGAACTTGGCAATCTCTGTTTTATTGCAGTTCAGCGCTCAAGGCGAGACTTGACACTGATTGGTCAGTAAGTCGAACAACAGCAACAACACGTGCCTTTTTGCTATGGCGGAATTAAAACACAGGGCGCTTCTGTTACTCTGACTGTCGTGTGACTGTGTTTGATAAAAAGTGAATTTCCCTTGAAATATAGGTTTTCGAGTTGTTTTATTGACCAATCAGTGTCAAGCGTGGCCTAATCTACGCCCGGTGATTCCGGGACCACATGGAAATGCAGGAACAAAGTTTCGTGAAATCAGGGTCATTGACTAATAAATGCCCAGTGTTAAAAAAAACAAACAAAAAAAAATCATTAAAAAAAAAAGTCCTATCAACTGTTGACCTGCCTAACATTTTCGAATTCCATTCCAGTTTTCCATGACTTGCAACAAAATTCAACCAGACACGAAATTCCATTACTTTCAAGATTTTTCTCTGGAAAATGTGGTTTTCAAGATCCGCCATTTTCCTGTTTGGTTCTACACAAGTGGGGCTTTACGGCAGTTGTCGCAAAAAGCAAGCAGGCAAACGAGGGCTGACCTAATCTCAGACATGACCATAATAACATTGCATTACAGACAACTCAAAGGTTGGTAATTCTCATATCAGTCAAGGCAGATAATACAGCAGAAAAAAAGTGTGAGATGGTCAGAAACAAGTTTTTTTTTGGCCTAATTACAGGATTCAACTGACCATACACTACGTATCTTGACTAATCAGACAGAAGGATCAGATCAGATACCATACTGGTATATTAGCAAAGCAATGTACCATACATAGCTAATTAATATAACAAGTAAGAGACAGTCTTTTGTATTAACCATTAGATTACCCTGATAACCAAATTGCAAAACTTTTCTAAACAACGACTTTACACCCTGGAAACTCACAGAGTCTTATTAAACCTGCCCTCCTGGTGCCGAGGGTGATATCATGTAGGGTATATTCAAAGGCGGCGACTTTGATGGAAGATGGGTAATTAAAGAAATCATTATAGACATATTACATACCCGGTGGGTCTATCCTTTATGAACCTTTAAATGACACTAATACGGTATTAGTGTCATTTAAAGGTTCATAAAGGATAGACCCACCGGGTATGTAATATGTCTATAATGATTTCTTTATTTCCTTTATTTCAATGAAATATTGTCATGGTTTCCTGGTAATCAAATATGATTGAACCATCTCAGAGCAGGGGCGTTGGAAGCAAATTGGAAGTGGTACGGCCTTATGAGACACGGGGGGGGACTACTATAATAGCACTTCAGGCGAGTGTTGAGAGACAGTCTGGACCCCGGAAGCTCCTGGGGTCTAGACCCCCGGAGACGCGTTCAGAGCGATTTCTGGTGAATAAAATCACTCTACAATGAAGTGTATTTTCAGTTCTTTCGTAATCCTTTTAACATGAAAACGCAATCGATTTCTGCGATGCTGAATTAGAAAAATATATGTAAAGTAAAGTAAGCTAGACATATTCGTAGCCGATATAATTATTATAGGCAGTGGGGTGTTAATTCATTGCACAAGTTTTAGTTTTTTTGCGCCAAATTGGTACGGTACCTGCCGTACTGCTTTCGACACCCTTGCAGAGGAGTTAAGTGCTACATATGACTTGTTTTGCCCCTGAAGAAAGACCAGTCCAGTCACCACTTCAAAAATTTGAGATCAATGAGGACGGCATATTTGTCAGTCAAATTTCACTGGTCAATAAAAATGCACACATCTAAAGAAATTCCCCTTCGTTTCTGTTTGATCCAGAATACTGAATACTTCAACGTCGATTATTTTGAATATTTCGACCACTGATACACATTGACAGCTAGACCATCACGCAGAGACGAGATGGAACTGTTAAAC
Source organism: Hanleya hanleyi (assembly GCA_036873755.1). Classification (NCBI taxonomy): domain Eukaryota; kingdom Metazoa; phylum Mollusca; class Polyplacophora; order Lepidopleurida; family Hanleyidae; genus Hanleya; species Hanleya hanleyi. The sequence goes on along the minus strand of JAVTVY010029700.1, from coordinate 107,807 downwards.
AGGCTAACATTATATATGTTCTGTTACAAGTAGTTTTCCCTGTTCCTCACCCTCTCTTTTGCCACCGTGATATGGCGGAACATTTTTTGAAAATGAAGTTAAATCCTATAAACTCACTCACTCTTTTTTCAGCAACTTCAAAATACGTCAATAATTCAATCACAGAAAGTGAAATTTTCCACCAATAAATCAAGGGGTGATCAAATTTATTAGAACAACTGATTCAATTTTGTCCACAAAAATGGGGGTGATTGAATTCTAATAGGGTGGTTGAATTATTAGAGGAATTACCGTACTGGTGATGGGTTAAAAACCCTGCATGAACAGCCCTCACAATTAACCACGGCAAACGGTAAAATAACTTAGCGTCGGTACTTTTTTGCCGTTGGTCGCAACGTGATGTTATTGTTGTTGTCAATAAAAAAAATTGGGTCGATTGTAAAATACGTCTCCTTGAACTGCCTATTCTTACGAATATATTTGGTTTTAATAAGAGAGACAGCTTCTGATGCTGTGTTTGTCTGCTTGCATTATTGGGAGACAACGGTCGGCACAAATGCACTTTTCCATGAACTGAAACCCAATCTGCAGGTCTTCAATTGGATGTCTGTCGCTCTCCAGCATGAAGGTTATTCTTCCGCTGGCGATTGCTCATCGTCGCAATAATATAACACAGGCGATCGCATATGCGGAGAGTGCTCTGCGGAATGGCGAGGGTTACGATGAAGGGCAATTCACATAAAGGTAGCATTATGTATTATTGTATTATGAATAGCATGGTAACCTGAAATAGTGAACTGAGTAGTAATTTTGAATCAATTAATTACCACTAAATATCTTATATACCCCATGTTTTCATACATTACACAGAAGATAATGTGCCAGATATTTATAGTATCGTACTCCACGTAAACCCCTGCTATTGCCATTCTCCTGCGCAGTGGTATTTCTGAAAGTCTGAATCTAACGTCAAAAGGATAGCACGTGGACAACTGCATGGTCAGCTTATCAGTAGAGCCTACTAATATGCTGTGACCCAAATACTTGGGGGAAGGGGGCAACAGGTTGTGGAAGATATCTTTCAGCAAAAGACATTGCTTCTCTCGGGAATAAACGACACTCTTTATACTTTCTACATTAATGAAACATTATTACGCTTTCAGTGCAATGCATATCTATTTCATTGAAGAATCAGATCCCAGTTTTAGAAAAAAAAACTTTCGCCACAAACACACCCTGTCTCCCTGCTGATCTCACTATTTTAGACTGACCTGCAGCCTGCCTAGACATAGAACCGTGCCCCTGACCCGTCCATAGAAATCTACAGAGTGTAGCTTAATTCAGCATTGAAAGGGGAGAGACTGTATTGTAATCAGCGTACACGACTGAGGGGCTACAAACTAAGGTGTGATCGCGGAGAGCAAAACAAAACCACTGGAAAACGAGGCGCTCGATTTTGGCACCAATGCATAAAATTAACATGTCTAGCAACACGGTTTGTCAAGACTAATTTGATGAAAACATTACAAACAAGAGAGGGAGATTAAGTTAGTGGTTAAAATAATGCACTATATAGCGTTTCTATTGAACTAAGACGCCGCCTGAAAAAAGAATAGGTTCGCAGCATTGGTGAAGTCAAATCACTCGAGGACTACCTCCCTGCCGCCTTACGCGCGAACTTAGACACTGAAACAAGTAAAACGCTATAAGACAACATTTTAAGATGTACTCGAGTATTGTAACATATATATTATCAAAGTAACAAACCCAAGACTGAAAAATAATATCACGAAAAACATGAAATATAGCCGCTATCAAGAATGAGCTCAAGAACTCTTTCTTTAGGATGTGTACGTTGGTCGGACGGCGGAAGGTTATCTTTAAACTTTTGCTGGGGGAAATTCATGCCTATATAATGTATCTACTACCGTAGATGACATAATTATTTTACAACAACTACATGCCAAATTCATGGACACCCAAAATGTCTTCTATGTTTAAATGAACCTGAATTGCACGTGATTTTCAACACAAATTTTGAGATAATGCCAACATACATGTAGATGTGTTCTGGAAACTCAAGTAATTTTTTAGGCTGTTGGTACTGAGGCAATATGTGCAAAGATTTTCCTTGACATATTTTGCAGTATTTGACATGTATGACATCTCATACACCATGTACACCAGCCATTATCAGGCAGAATATGATTTTGAAGGGTTGACTTCATGAAGCCTGTACCAGTTCAACTGTTCTATAAAATAGAAACTCACAGTTTTAAGACAGAATCTCAAAGTTCTACAATATAATCCAAACATTGGTTGGTTAAAAATTAGAAGACTTCTTGCCGCACCGAACATTTTAAAAATATTGTTCTGCAATGTCTAAAATAAATGTTTATTCAGGCTACATGTGCTGACAAGTATGGAAAGTCAATCTGGGATCCCTGACAAGGTCAATCCAGGTCAATCCGATTGACCATTGACCTAAATTAGTACATTTAACACATTAATTAGCATGCGTGACAGCATTAAAAAAACCTATGCCAACAAATCCGCCGGTCCACACCAATATATTGGCGAGTAGATGTTGATAAACAAACAATTAAGTTTAATGAGCCTAATATGCAACATGTACGATGCCATAAGGTTCCATAGCACATGCATAGTTTATTATTATTGCTTTATTTTGTGTAAAATGAACCGTAAGCTATTGATCTTGTTAACAAGCTAAAATCGATCAATTTTATTCCCATTTCAACCTACCCCAAACAATAAAAATACAGGAACTTCGGAATTCAGTGATTTGAAGCTAGATTCAAGGACTGTCCTTTTTGTCATTAATTTCAAAAGTTCTAGTTTTGACAAAAGGTTATTCTTCATGAAATATGGGATGACAAGATAATACTAAGTTTGATATGATACAACCTTTTTGCATAACTCGATAGCTTGGGAATTATTTTGAACAGGTGATTATGGGAGCTCATTCTGATCTGAAGTGTAACGAAAATCGACGAAATTCTGCCTGATGTTGTTTGGCAGGCTTTTATATGAATATTGATCTTGGATAAATAATACATGACAATATTCTGAATAGCAGATGGTCGAACTTTCAGATTGCCATGAGTTGATTATTTCAAAACATTCAAACTTTAGGAACGATGACCCCAAACATGCAACCAAAACAAAATTTTATTGATCTAGCCCCTTGCAAAAAGACATTGTTAAATAATGAAGTTATGGTACCCCTCCCGAATCATTGATATTGAATCACAACCTACCTATAAAACATTGTTGCCTGCTTACTACATGTACTATGTTCCAGTATACATGCTACCACACGTCTATGCCTCCACTGTGGGGTGATCGAAACAAAATGACATTTCATAGGGATAGACGTGTCAAATTATTTTCGGTGGCAAATTCCATAGCTCCTAGCCTACTACACAGAGTTATCAATTCAGTATTTGTAGATTTAATGTGTAATTCTGACCAAGTTATTTTGAACGCAGTTGCAAAATATACCTATGAATCCTTTAGTCAATACACATGAGCAGCAATGTTTCATACTATAGATGTACAATTGTACAGGTATTAATGTTGGTCAATCAATATATCGTGGGATGCAGACTATCACGGTTTATACATGTAGATTCTCACATATTTAAATGCATGTACTTTATTGTCTCTTATAAATGCTGTGTTCTTTGGACTTAGGCTTTGGTCTTAACGGCATAGTTGCGCAAATAAACTTTGAACCCTTGTATTGTAAAGGTAGAATAGAATCTCAACTATTATCCAAGCTGGTACCGTACGATAGTGCATGTTCACTTATAATTTATGTGTCCCCCCCCCCCCCCTTCCGCGTCACTGTGATGAAAATATATTGCAGTCTCCAATCATTTCTAAAGTAAGTTTACTGTCACAATACGGAGAATTTCCTTGACTGGTTGTTCCAAGAAATAAAGCTACGGGGAGATGTGTTCAATTACCTACTGGTTTGTTCGAGTCGCCAAAATGTGCGTCAGTGATGCAGTTGGAGACCTAACAAGTGTTGTCCAACAACAACAACGTCTGGATTGCTGTCCACTCGGGCTCGTTTATTCAATTTATTACACCATTATACGTCGCTAAACTATCCCGTATATATGCGGGCAGTGACAGGGAAGCAGACTGAAGCAGGCAACTGATTATATTGTCAAACGTTATCTCGTTTTGCTATCTTTTGTGATAACAAGCACCTGCTATGCGGGGTCGATTTTCTATTGTCAGCCCTGGTTCGAGGCTACAACTGCACTTCCGGTATTTACGAATGTATTTACGTAAAATGGATACGGAAGAAATTTACGGAGACGTTAGTGAAACCGGCGTACTCATGCCGTAAATATTTGCGTAAATTCGTCGTATGTTCTAAATCTTGCGTAAATATACGAAGCTTGATGAAAGTGTCCCCTGGTGTGTATGTATTTATCAATATCATATATATTTCTTATGAGCAACACATGACGGACGTTGCCATATGCTACGCCCAAACATTCGCATAATAACGAACTATCTTGTTCGTATGTTCAGTTTACTGTTGTGCACTATTGTTTTTCTACACGCAGTTACACGCAGCTATACGTGTTCACCGAAGATGCAAGCAGCATCGGTGGGGATCGATGTTACGTTTAGTTCGCAATGTTGCTACACATATAGCAGGGCCGGGGTCCACAAGAGATTGCTACCCTTCTACTACACTCACGTTCATTGTGCATACAAATAGCCCGCTGTATACCCCCGTCACATGGGTAAGAGTTTTTTGGAGAATCGTGCAGTTACTCTTCGAGAACCTTTGCAACTTCCATTATCTTGAAATTCTTCTTCAGGAAAGCAATATGCTGGTGGGGATGCTAAAGCATCTTTTGACAAGTCTAGATTTATTCTAAGAAATATTTAGGTTTGGTTACGGTCTAGGTTTGGTTACGGTCTAGGTTTGGTTACGGTCTAGGTTTGGTTACGGTCTAGGTTTGGTTACGGTCTAGGTTTGGTTACGGTCTTCCGATAAAAATTTTAGTTTGTTGCATATTACATCCATGTTATGAACTACACAATTCCAGGGCAAAGTCGTAAATTACCAATGAGAAGAATGACTCCCTTCCATTACCAATGAGAAGAATGACTCCCTTCCATTACCAATGAGAAGAATGACTCCCTTCCATTACCAATGAGAAGAATGACTCCCTTCCATTACCAATGAGAAGAATGACTCCCTTCCATTACCAATGAGAAGAATGACTCCCTTCCATTACAAGCGTCTAGTCCGTCATTCATAATCCAGCCGTCGTCCATTAGAGAATATCCGCGTCCATAATCCAAAGACCTATTCCATTTCCATATAACAGTATTAGCACTAAATTCAAAAAGACAATCATAGTATACATAAACATAGGCTTGTTTCCTGCAAGAGAGAAGCGGTCAACAGTTTTCAATGATGCTGGCAAGACATCATGATGTTCCAAAATATCAAATCCGTATCGCTGATCAGTATTCTTAATCCATAATATTCGTTATAGAGTCGTCATCTAAAAATGATGTACCTCAGTCACGCTTTGATTGTGACTGTTCATATGAGTACCATGAGGATCTTGAAGTACATGGGCTCATACGGCCCCTAGCCCCGGGTTAAGCGGAATTAGACACATGTTACGAAACGTAGCCCCATAGATCTTGCACGCTACGTTCGTATTTTGCTATCAGCATGCGATATGTATCGCCAAATTTGAGAAACTTTGAGTGGAGGCGCTTGGTGGAATAGCCCTGTTTTATAAGTTTCTGCAACAATGTTTTGTGACGTTGATTAAAATCATCACATTTAACACAGGATCTAGCAAATGCTACTAAGCGAGATATGTATACGCCATATGCAGGTCCCACTGGAATATTACTATCCAGAAAGGGATAGTTTACGATGTCGAAATTGTAATCATCTCTTTTGTCATAAAGTCGACGAGAGAGAATGCCCGCTTCATTTTTATAGAGATAGAGATCTAAATAAGATGTGCCTGTAGGGCTATCTGTAGTTTCCTTCAAATCCAGTGAAGGTGGATATATATCCTTCACTGCGTCATTTATATAGCGATTATCCACAGCGAGAAGATCGTCTATATAGCGTTTGGTGAATGAGAAGGAACGGGCTTTGAATGGATCGGTTTTTGAAAGCGCCTGCATATAGTCATATTCATAAGAGAACAGATACAGGTCAGCCAACAGGGGTGCACAATTAGTACCCATTGGAATACCTATATGCTGCTGATATATTGTGTTGCCAAATTTCACATAGATATTTTTAATGAGAAATTCAAGCAACTCTATAAACAAAGAAACATCCCATGAATGATATCTCTGGTATGTAGTCGAGCTAAAGAATGCTTTATGGCTTCCGACATTAATATATCTACGATCAGTTTTCATGAACACAGATACTATTAATGAACTTATACGGTCAATAAGGTCCTCATGAGGGATTGTAGTATAGAGAGTCGAGAAATCCCATGTGGATACATGTCTGTACGGTATGTGACCTTTAGCATCAAGTTCACCAATGAGAAGAATGACTCCCTTCCATTTTTAATAATTATTACGTCAGCGTTTGCAATAGTTTGTTTGCCCTACTCACTTAGTGCGTGAAGGTAAGGAGAGTACTAATTTGCGGAACTTCCAATCTTACAAAAGATTGACGAATCGTTCCAATATTTGTGCTTAGACAAGTTTATCAGCGTGCAAGCCTAACCTCTATCAACTTGCGGTACGTCAAAGATGATAACACCTCTTCAGGCATGTAACATGAAAATAAAACCGCATACTAGCATTAATTACATAGAGTGTATCGTGTGGAGATTATTGAACTTCGTCTTAGATTTGGCAAGAGGATGATTTCACAGCTGTTCATATCAGTCTCTGACTGAAGTTACATATTTCAGAACATTCCCTAAATGTGTGTTATAGGCACTGCAGGTAATTGAATAACTGATGATACTGGAAATAACTCACTGTGAGCAATTGAAATGATTTGAAGAAGTAATATTGAATCCTTATGGATATGTTAATGACTAAGATGGCTTGTGCGATTATGTTTGAGTACACACTTCGATTTCAGGGGAAATGAACTATACAGAAATGAGTTGATTCACATTTCTCAGGTGGAAGAAATATCTGCCACTCCATCCTTCACTAAATTCGAGTTCTCGTCTATTTCATATTTCAGAGAGACCGATTAACCCCTCAATGCATTGCACTTGTGCTCTGCTGCGGTAACTTATGGAAAAGTGGCGTCAGATAAAGGTCTGTACACGGGAGAATGGATGCCTATGTAATGAGATGGATATCACCGTTAGTGAAAGTTTGACTGCCATATATATGGGAGCCAATCGTTTTCCTACAAATGATCTAGTTTCAGCCAACGGCATGCCCGAAATTGTCAAGCCATATTGCTCAATATTAGGTGAAACGAAACCGTTATCTCGACTGCATCTTCGTCCCAGATAATAGTTATAACAAGTTTTGAAGCGAAAGATTGATGGCGACAGTGTTTTGCTACGAATACCAGAGGAAATCCACCAATTATCATATATACTATAGTCCTTATTTAGTTTTTGACACCCTATCAACGATTTCTGATATTGTCTTGACACTATTTCATCAATGTGAATGTCATGTACACAAATTTATTGCACGGGATGACCTATATTTAAATACCGCATTTGTTTCAGAATTAATTTTCGACATGAATGTCAGAATTTAGTTTGATTTAATTTAAATGAATTAGATAGTTTGATTAATTCACGTCTTTCGAGGATGTATAGATACGACTGAAGAAAAGACGCTCTTTTTCCATTGATATTATGCTGATTGGATCATAGACAAAAGATAAGAAGCAAAACAATTGTCATGCATGGAAAGTTGATATACATTTTTTGAAAATGAAGCCAAGCGGAACCGTGCTATCATAAAGTTACGTAACATAATTAGTGCCGAATTTTGCTTGTCGAAGGTTGATTAACCCATTTTTGGTGACCCTTTGTTTGAATACTAATAGCGAATACACTCATGGAGATGAACATGAATTTATTCATGTCAGTTACGTGCTCAAAATAGTTTTACTGGTATGACGATCTACTGAATGGCCCTTTATTATACGGCGGTCAATCGTTTACTTTTCTTGTAGTATATCCCAATGTGAAACATATAAGCCCATCACAATTCATATAATAGTGGGATTCAAATGAGCCGGTTTCATGGCGCTGTCAGATAGTCAAACTCCACCTTGCTGAAAGAATAGTAGCCTTTGTGTCTTGCATGCATTAGAATCGTCTGGTTCGTCCATTAAAGAATATCCGCGTTCATATTCCAGAGACCGATTTCATATTCCATATAACAGCATTAGCGCCGATTTAAGAAGAAAAAAAACAACCAGCGTATACATAAACATAGCCTAGTTTCCTGCAAGAGAGAAGCGGTCAAAAGTTTTCAACGATGCCGACAAGACATCATGATGTTTCAAAATTATCAAATCCATATCGCTGATCCGTATTCTTAACCCATATGATATTCGTTGTAAAGTCGTCATCTAGAGAATGACGTATCTCACGACACACTTCATCGTGGCTAGACCGCACTGATGTAGCCTAATGGTTAGAGCGTCGGCCTCGTAAGCGGAAGATGCCGGGTTCAATCCCAGCCCGGGTTATACCAAAGACTTGAAAAATGGAACGTGTTGCTTCCTCGCTTACGCTCAGCATTAGGAAGATAGAACAAGGACTGGTTCGCTCGATGTCAGTACAATGTGAATGAGTGGGGTATCATGTCTACCTACGACATGATATTTCAGTGGGCCAGCACTATACAATGGCAGCATTAGATCTGCTCTGTTACAAGAAGGTACCCACTGCCCTCCCTTCCATTCCCCGTCGTCATGTAGCTGGGGAATGTTGAAAGCAACGTTAAACCCTATTCACTCACTCATAACTGTGATGTTCATATGAACACCATGAGGATCTTGACGTATATGGGATCATACGGTGCCTAGCCCCGTGTTAAGCGGAATTAGACACAAGTTACGAAACGGAACGCCATAGATCTTGCACGCTACGCTCGCATTTTTTATCAGCATGGGATATGTATCGCCAAATTTGATCAACTTTGAGTTGGGGCGCTTAGTGGTATTGCCCTGTTTTACAAGTTTCTGCAATAATATTGTGTGACGTTGATTAAAATCGTCACATTTAACACAGGATCTAGCAAATGCTTCTAGGCGAAATATGTATACGCTAAATGCAGGTTCCAAAGGTATATTGCTGTCCAGAAAGGGATAGCTTACGATGTCGAAATTGTAATCATCTCTTTTGTCATAAAGCCGACTAGAGAGAAGACCCGCTTCATTTTTATAGAAATAAAGGTGTAAATATGATGTGCCATTAGGGCTCTCTGTAGTTTCCTTCAAATCCGGTGAAGATATATATCCTTCACTGTGTCATTTATATAGCGATTATCCACAGCGAGAAGATCGTCTATATATCGTTTGGTGAATGAGAAGGAACGGGTTTTGAATTGATCGTTTTTTTAAAAACGCCTGCATATAGTCATATTCATATTTCGCAGCTGTTTGGGTTATTTTTGAGTTGATTTTCTGGATTTCATTTCATTTCTCTACTTTGCTTAAATGTGTTACGTATGTAAGTTGAAGCTTCACAGCCCAGCGCATTTCTAGTCATAATATGAAAATATCCTCATGAAACAACGCAGCCCAATAAATAAATAAATAAATGGATGAATATGAACAATCACTGTAGTCTAGTTGCCACGTGTGAATTACATGTGAGGTTTTTGTTTCAGAATGAAAATCTGACGTGAAGCCGGTTCGGTCAACTAACGCGTCAACTAGTGTTTGACCATCTGTTCATTGAGTGACATGAAGAGCATGAATTATTGGCACAGTTCATTTCAAGGAATGATGCGCGCCACAACATTAATTTTGCTTTGTATTTCAATAATACTTGTTATATAATAAATTAAGGATAAATCTAAATAAATAAATGAAATAAAAAGGAAAGGAGAACAAAAATTAATTAATTCATTCTTTTGCTTTAGTTATGTCAATCCATATGGTACAACATTAACTCATCACAGATCCAGACTTTGTATAGGATATCGATTAACGGTGGTCGAGCAAAAGATTTACGATGAAAGATACCCTTACAACAAATATCACTCAGTAACAGGGCAATAAATCAATCGCAGTCATGCCATATTCATGCAAGCCTTGTCTATTTTTATGCTAGTACCTCAAGATAGCCTGATATGGCGAAAACATTGATAGATAAGTTGCGCTGCAGCTCTATTGCTCGACATGCATTTTTAAAATGGTGTGTTATTTCAAAGTCGTATGAGCAATATTTCTTAGATATCTTCATGGCATTTAAATAACCAGGCACAACCAAACCGAAATTAGGATACAGTCTAGCACAGAAAATACATATGATATTTATTTTGAAGGAAGACTACATCTTCATTCGACGAGATGAATATTTTGTTGTGCATCACTGAACACTACTGACCATTGTCTTTCATGTCTTATTTATACCTTAATGAATCTGGATGCCAAAGGTCTTCGTCAGTTTAGAGGTAGATATTCGTTGTTGACAATTGTTGTCTACGCAATGCCGAGTTCTGCATCGATACCTGATCAAATAAGTAAGGCGTAGAAACAAATACCAATAGTACAGAATACAGACGTCAGATTTGACATTTGACAGACAGTCATTATCCATAGAGAATACCAATATAGTACAGAATACAGACGTCAGATTTGACATTTAGCAGACAGTCATTATCCATAGAGAATACCATTGTAGTACAGAATATAGACGTCAGATTTGACATTTAGCAGACAATCATTATCCATAGAGAATACCAATATAGTACAGAATATAGACGTCAGATTTGACATTTAGCAGACAATCATTATCCATAGAGAATACCAATATAGTACAGAATACAGACATCAGATTTGACATTTAGCAGACAGTCATTATCCATAGAGAATGCCATTGTAGTACAGAATACAGACGTCAGATTTGACATTTAGCAGACAGTCATTATCCATAGAGAATACCATTGTAGTACAGAATATAGACGTCAGATTTGACATTTAGCAGACAGTCATTATCCATAGAGAATACCAATATAGTACAGAATATAGACGTCAGATTTGACATTTAGCAGACAATCATTATCCATAGAGAATACCATTGTAGTACAGAATATAGACGTCAGATTTGACATTTAGCAGACAGTCATTATCCATAGAGAATACCAATATAGTACAGAATACAGACGTCAGATTTGACATTTGACAGACAGTCATTATCCATAGAGAATACCAATATAGTACAGAATACAGACGTCAGATTTGACATTTAGCAGACAGTCATTATCCATAGAGAATACCATTGTAGTACAGAATATAGACGTCAGATTTGACATTTAGCAGACAGTCATTATCCATAGAGAATATCAATATAGTACAGAATACAGACGTCAGATTTGACATTTAGCAGACAGTCATTATCCATAGAGAATACCATTGTAGTACAGAATACAGACGTCAGATTTGACATTTAGCAGACAGTCATTATCCATAGAGAATACCAATATAGTACAGAATATAGACGTCAGATTTGACATTTAGCAGACAATCATTATCCATAGAGAATACCAATATAGTACAGAATACAGACGTCAGATTTGACATTTGACAGACAGTCATTATCCATAGAGAATACCAATATAGTACAGAATACAGACGTCAGATTTGACATTTAGCAGACAGTCATTATCCATAGAGAATACCATTGTAGTACAGAATATAGACGTCAGATTTGACATTTAGCAGACAATCATTATCCATAGAGAATATCAATATAGTACAGAATATAGACGTCAGATTTGACATTTAGCAGACAGTCATTATCCATAGAGAATACCAATATAGTACAGAATATAGACGTCAGATTTGACATTTAGCAGACAGTCCTTATCCATAGAGAATACCAATATAGTACAGAATACAGACGTCAGATTTGACATTTAGCAGACAGTCATTATCCATAGAGAATACCATTGTAGTACAGAATACAGACGTCAGATTTGACATTTAGCAGACAATCATTATCCATAGAGAATACCAATATAGTACAGAATATAGACGTCAGATTTGACATTTAGCAGACAATCATTATCCATAGAGAATACCAATATAGTACAGAATATAGACGTCAGATTTGACATTTAGCAGACAATCATTATCCATAGAGAATACCATTGTAGTACAGAATATAGACGTCAGATTTGACATTTAGCAGACAATCATTATCCATAGAGAATACCAATATAGTACAGAATACAGACGTCAGATTTGACATTTAGCAGACAGTCATTATCCATAGAGAATACCAATATAGTACAGAATATAGACGTCAGATTTGACATTTAGCAGACAGTCATTATCCATAGAGAATACCAATATAGTACAGAATATAGACGTCAGATTTGACATTTAGCAGACAGTCATTATCCATAGAGAATACCAATATAGTACAGAATACAGACGTCAGATTTGACATTTAGCAGACAGTCATTATCCATAGAGAATACCATTGTAGTACAGAATACAGACGTCAGATTTGACATTTAGCAGACAGTCATTATCCATAGAGAATACCAATATAGTACAGAATATAGACGTCAGATTTGACATTTAGCAGACAATCATTATCCATAGAGAATACCAATATAGTACAGAATACAGACGTCAGATTTGACATTTAGCAGACAGTCATTATCCATAGAGAATACCATTGTAGTACAGAATATAGACGTCAGATTTGACATTTAGCAGACAATCATTATCCATAGAGAATACCAATATAGTACAGAATACAGACGTCAGATTTGACATTTAGCAGACAGTCATTATCCATAGAGAATACCAATATAGTACAGAATATAGACGTCAGATTTGACATTTAGCAGACAGTCATTATCCATAGAGAATACCAATATAGTACAGAATATAGACGTCAGATTTGACATTTAGCAGACAGTCATTATCCATAGAGAATACCAATATAGTACAGAATACAGACGTCAGATTTGACATTTAGCAGACAGTCATTATCCATAGAGAACACCAATATAGTACAGAATATAGACGTCAGATTTGACATTTAGCAGACAGTCATTATCCATAGAGAATACCAATATAGTACAGAATACAGACGTCAGATTTGACATTTAGCAGACAGTCATTATCCATAGAGAATACCAATATAGTACAGAATACAGACGTCAGATTTGACATTTAGCAGACAGTCATTATCCATAGAGAATACCAATATAGTACAGAATATAGACGTCAGATTTGACATTTAGCAGACAATCATTATCCATAGAGAATACCAATATAGTACAGAATATAGACGTCAGATTTGACATTTAGCAGACAATCATTATCCATAGAGAATACCATTGTAGTACAGAATATAGACGTCAGATTTTACATTTAGCAGACAGTCATTATCCATAGAGAATACCAATATAGTACAGAATATAGACGTCAGATTTGACATTTAGCAGACAGTCCTTATCCATAGAGAATGCCATTGTAGTACAGAATACAGACGTCAGATTTGACATTTAGCAGACAATCATTATCCATAGAGAATACCAATATAGTACAGAATACAGACGTCAGATTTGACATTTAGCAGACAATCATTATCCATAGAGAATACCAATATAGTACAGAATACAGACGTCAGATTTGACATTTAGCAGACAGTCATTATCCATAGAGAATGCCATTGTAGTACAGAATACAGACGTCAGATTTGACATTTAGCAGACAGTCATTATCCATAGAGAATACCATTGTAGTACAGAATACAGACGTCAGATTTGACATTTAGCAGACAGTCATTATCCATAGAGAATACCAATATAGTACAGAATACAGACGTCAGATTTGACATTTAGCAGACAGTCATTATCCATAGAGAACACCATTGTAGTACAGAATACAGACGTCAGATTTGACATTTAGCAGACAGTCATTATCCATAGAGAATACCATTGTAGTACAGAATATAGACGTCAGATTTGACATTTAGCAGACAGTCATTATCCATAGAGAATACCATTGTAGTACAGAATATAGACGTCAGATTTGACATTTAGCAGACAGTCATTATCCATAGAGAATACCATTGTAGTACAGAATATAGACGTCAGATTTGACATTTAGCAGACAGTCATTATCCATAGAGAATACCAATATAGTACAGCACACAGACGTCAGATTTGACATTTAGCAGACAGTCATTATCCATAGAGAATTTCAACGTCCATAATCGAAATATCTAATTCACACGTTCACAAAGTTAGACCACGGTTCGCAGTTCGCAGTTCATTATTCGAGGAGACCAGCAATTATTTCCTCAGATATGGAAATCTGTATTTTTTTTTATTATGAGTACTTGAACTCCAAACACTTTATAGCAAGAGAGAATGTAATGCTCTATATCTTTGCATATTCATATCCTAAATCCGACGCCAGGGGGCGCTGCTAGGGGCGCTGTTATGAGTCGCTGAATGACTGGTCCGGAATAACGAACCGCGGTTTAATTTTATGAACGTCTAATTCACAAGTAGCCACATATATGCAAATCAGTGTATGTAGACACGACTGAGCTGCACAACCTTATTAGTACAGACATCAGTATCGTCCTTTTCTTCGTGGCCAAACATGACAAAAATGTACAACTGAATATGGCATTTAACGTATTGTAAACATGTCAAATATACTTCTCTCCCCCGACACAAAGTATCTGGCTCATTCCTGCAGCGCAAGTACACGTAAATAGCGCCAAGTCAAGTCACTATCTCCCGGTCACGTTCGAATGTTGAAAATGATACAAAAAAGACTGCCATGCGCACGCACCGCTTAAAACGGAAATAACACTCACACTTTACGATATGTCGTAAAAAAGAAAGCGTCATAAGGTAGTGGGTGGGGCCTAACGCACGTCGTAACACGAATCCATCTCGGTTACCTTGCAGCTGATGACGCCTTCTTGTTTACGACATATCGTAAAGTGTGAGTTTTATTTCCGTTTTGAAGCGATGCATGCGCATGTGAGCCTTTCTTGTACTTGTGCCATTTTCAACATTCGAACGTGACCGCAAGACAGTGACTTGACTTGGCGCTATTTACGTCTACTTGCGCTGCAGGAATAAACCAGATACTTTGTGTCGGGGGAGAGAAGTATATTTGACATGCTTACAGTACGTTAAATGCCATATTCAGTTGTACATTTTTGTCATGTTTGGCCACGAAGAAAATGACGATACTGATCACTGTACTAATAAGGTTGTGCAACTCAGTCATGGCTACATACACTGAGTTGCATATATGCCGCTAATTCACACGATACTATTATCTAAATAACAATACGAACGCTCACAGTCCCTTGAAAAACTGCATTTGTTGAGTATATTATTCAAATGGATAGCACTGGAAACGAATATCGTCAGAGAAACAGATGGGAGTCAAATGCGCAACGCCTTGTTCAATACTTTCGCGAACTGTATTGATCTCTTGCATAGTATCGTATCTCGCTATAGTTGCTGCGGTTGGAGAAAGGTATATTGGAATTGTGGTGCATGGTATCAACAACCTTCCTTCACATAAGATTCGGGCAGCCGGTGAGTATTGTAGAGTGAACTTATTCTCGCTTCGACCACTCAGAAAGGTACGAGTACAATAAGGACTTTGTTGTCAAATTTATTTCTTGCCTCTCTATTCTTGGGTCATTAGGACAGGAGTGATCTGATATTTGGGTCACGAGTCACATTGAGCATACATGGGGGACTGATAATGTCCAACGATTGACGATCACAAGTACTTTCGAGGCTAAATTTTTGATGGCTCAGAAGTATCTAAATACATGTATTTCCGTTCCTGACAAAATGAGTTGTGGTTGGATTGGATTGATAATAGTACTTAGGGTTTCAAGAAGTATTGATCTAGTTATCGCTTTCTTGGGCTGTTCTCTTGGGGAATGGCCCGCTGAGCATGCTAGGATATAAAACCTTACGGAGCTAAGGAATACAAAATTGTACACAAAATATTAAACTTTTGGACGTGTTCGTGACTCACCCTTTTGGTTTACTGTAATATGATCAAGAATCGTCCACCAATTAAACTGTTCAGATCATGCCTGAAACGGTTCTATTAGGTCTGTTTAATTTAATATCAACACCAACTCGGGCATTTCTTACTTGTCATCTTTATTTGTTTATCCCGATATTAGAATCTTTATAGCCATAGGTGGCGTGAGGCGACAGCATCGCCCACACGATTTTATGAGGGGAAGCAAAGAACTATTCATTGAAATGTTGGAATTTTGTATCTTCAGCCTCTAACTGGTGATATATTTTATTTGCAGACGTCTTTTTTACTGCGGGATTATAAAACGTCAAAGTTTTTGGGGAATGTTGAAAATTACTAACAATTCGACGGGGGTAGACCTAAACCCTGATGACGGTTCATCCCTCTTTGAATCGCGGGATGAATTGTCATTTACTTAATTGTGAACGCAGTCAGTACGCAAGGCGTAAGTTGGAGCAATATGCAAGAGGTGGTAAAAAATGACGACATCTGGTGACTAGAAATCAACCATATGACTCTACAGGAAAGCATCCCTCGGTACCTCGCATTCAGATCTAAGAATACGGGTGATTCTCGTACGTAGCCCGAGTATCTCAGCCGCGCTTTTATTGTAGTTGTTCATGTGGAGACTATGAAATATCCACACGGCTCCTAGCATCGGCTTAAGCGGAATTAGATAAGCTAGCTCGAGATCTGTGATGATAGATCTGTGATAAAGTCCTGTGTATAACCCAAGGTAAAACTTACAGGACGTATTCGTTCGGCTTTGCCAATCCAACGATTTCGCGTTGGCAAATTAAGTTGCCGTGTTTCATGGCAGAGATGACATGGTGAGTGAATAGCAGTACTATGATCAACATACATTGCATCAAGGGATAGAAGTGAGATAAAATGTAATCAGGTTTCAGGTTTTTCGACCGAAATATCCTGCACTCACAAACCCGAACGAACACCTGTTATCTTTAAATTGGTGTGTCGGATTACATACAGGACTTACGGGCACCGGAACTGTGGACTGACAGTTAAATTAATGACAATTCCTCGCGTGACAGAGGGATAAATCGTCATCAAGGTTTAAGTCTATTGTCAACGTTAAAGCGCTGAACGGTGCCTTGCATTTAGGTGCAGAGAGAGAGACAGAATTAAGGCTTAACGTTGCGTTCAGCAATATTTCAGCGATATAGCGACGATCAAACAAAATTCTAAGTATTTAAGTCAACAACATCCAACACATTAAAACATACACACATTAAAACTTATGCAACAGTCCATAGTTTCCTCTGTTTAGTTAAAAACAGACCATGGGGTTCGACCCCTACGCATTTGTGAAGCTAAATACCCTAAATACAGTGTATATTTTCTCAAACGACATATTGATACCATTACTTCATCATATCATTTCGCTATGAAACTACAACCAAATTTCTCCCTTCACGATTCGTCTTCATTTTTCGTAAAAAATCTTCTCACATCATGATGTCTTGCTGGCATCATTAAAACTGTTGACCGATTCTCTCTTGCGGGAAATTAGCCTGTGTTTATGTACTCTATGATTATCTTTTTCAACCCTACCTGACCTGGCACTTCCGCCCCCCCTTGTTGGTTCTCCGGAACGACCAAATATTGAGAGCTGATACTCCGTGATTATCGTATTGGGGTTATTTTGAGCCTATTTGCATGACCCCCCGAGCAGAGGATCATGGCGAAATTCAAAATGGCGGCCATGTGGGGGTACCAGAAAAGTGATGTTTTCGCCATATTTCTTTAAAAATTACGCAAAAATTCAGCATGTTGAGTCAACGCGATTCAATGCATTTTACTGAAACATATGTCTTAGCATCACCAAAAAACACCCCCTGATTTGTTCCCCCTCCCTCCCTTCCCCAATTAACCCTACCAGGCCTGGGGGAGGGGGCCAAAATGCCCCCCTACCAAACTTTCTGCGATATCTCCGGAACGCCAAAAATGGAGAGCTGAAACTTCGTGACGCTATAGGTTATCATATTGGGGTCATTTTGAGCCTATTTGCATAACCTAGTGAGCAGGGAATCATGGATAAATTCAAAATGGCGGCCATGTTGGGTATCAGAAAAAGTGATGCTTTCGTCATATTTCTTCAAAATGTTTGCTTTTCTGTACGGAAAAGTGGGGAATACTTATTTTATTTCATATCAGATTATTATTTACTAATTTATCATGCAGTTTTTGCGAAGAAAAAACAAAAATAAAACAAATCGAAGATTTTGACCGAAAATTGTCCAAAACTGCTCTTTTTGAAAATGACGTCACAGTGACGTCATCATGGTAGCCATCTTGGATTTTTTTACATATTCTTGTAGAGCTTGACCCAAAGATATAGTGTGGTAAGTTTCAGCCCTCTAGCCTTAGCGATAGCGAAAATATATAGGGGGCACTTCCCCCCCGGCTGCGGTACACCCCAAATCGCCCAGGCCAGATAGGGTTAATTTGGTGCTAATGCTGTTATATGGAATATGGAAACGGTCTTTGAATTATGGACGCGGGTATTCTTTAATGGACGACGGCTGAATTATGAATGATGGACCAGACGCTTGTTATTCAAAAGTTACCTAGTCCCATGTTTACCTAAACGATCTTTATAATTACAAGCGTCTAATCTTACAGGAGCTCGACCATACCGATCTATGACTCACTTACCTGGAGTAAAATACCTCCGTTTTCAAAGATATTATAAAGATGTGCGAAACTGTAGCCGCTGATAGGTGACGTTTCCGCGTGTCGTCAAATAGGTCAACTGAGCGACTGGTTCGCATACGTCAGTTTGAGTGAATGGAAATGCCCATAAGCATAATATAAATATTGGCCACTGAAAATGGAAAAAAGATTCACACCAGGCCAGACTCTGTATTAATATTTTCTTGGAAGAATAATAATCCGAGAAATGGAGGGCTCCCTCGGCGCGATTAAATTTCAAATATTTCACACATGGACGTTAATACAAAAAATTTGCTTCAAAACGACGTGGGACAATTCCGCCTCAGATATTTTATAGGTGTACGATTTTGTTACACTTAATAGAGGAAGTCGCGCACTTCTGCTTTAAATGCGTACGTTCGTTCAAAGTCAACTAAAAAAATGTGTCTCTATTACCTATAAGAATATACAAAATGTTAACAAAGATGATTCATTTGAAGAATACCTTTGCTGAGATTTATTCCAACAGACACTGGGGTATGGTTGCGGTCTGCCATCGGTTCAATTATAATAAACAGTCTGTTCGGTATCCTATCCCTGTTAATCAACTAGTTTGCAAGATATTATTACCTAATGTATTAAACGTAAGGCCTCTCGTCAGTTTCTTCAGTAGCTAATATAGTCGAGAACCCGATTGCTCATTGCCATACTTATTTTAGTAGAGGTAAAATATGGCCATGTGAAAAAATGTCAATGTGTGGAACTTAGATTTACGCAAGATTGGATGATAAAGTGCAAACGGCTTGAGCTCAGACAAGCTTATGAACATATGGACAAATGCAGATTGATGATGTCTCAGTATGGGAGAACTGCTTGATTAGGGACATCAATTCTACTACAGATAACAATGTGTAAGCTGTGATGACTGACATCAGTGTAGCATATGACGGTTATTCTTCTGGTCTGCTTCGTCCTGGAATTGTCTAGAGAAATGTTCTATGGAGTTATCTGAAATTTTGCGGTTGCGCAGATAAATATCGAACTAAATACACATTCTACATTGAGTTCATAAGCAGTTCTATCCTACCCTACTTGGCAGAGAATAATTATTCTACGTGCCGCTGCTGCATATTACATTTTACAACCATTCAACAGGGTATCTGGAACATGTGTATATCGCGAGCACTGAAACTCTGGCACGTATGGACATACCCATCACTTATTTTGTCAAAGCGCTAAGATTTGAGAATCATTGACTGTGTGAAATTTTTGACTCAGTCGACCATTATATAGTCCTGATTATGGTGGCCGATCAAAAGATAGTCCTGACTGCACTGGAACATTATTTTTTTTATCAAATCGAGAAAAAGTTAAACCTACACTACTTGGCTGGACCTCACCAAGAAAAATGTCTTTGAAGCAATCCACCATATTGGCAAAAGTACCCTTCCTCAAACAAAATAAGTACTGAGAAACCTAAATTCGCAAGTAGTTCTAACAAATCTTCAGAGTAAATTCGTCATAGTCCCAACAGACAAAGCTCCAAATAATATAATGTTCATATGCAAATATTACTATTATCGGGTGCTGGTTAAGAAATTGAGTATAAGCATACCACCATCAAATACGTCTACTTACTCTAGAAGATGTTTATTTATCAGTCACAAAACGGTTCTCGAAGAAAGATTTATTTGTCGTCGAACCACTCATATTGACATACCAAAAGTGTGCTGGACTCCCAAAGTTCATAATCATCACACAAAGCTACAATCCCTCATCAGGACCTTTGTGACTGCCTAAGTCCATTAATAGTATCCGTGTGCAAGACAACTGATCGTCGATTTATTAATGTCAGAATCCATCAAGCATCCTTTAGCTCAACTACATACAATGAATTTCATTCATGTGATGTTTCTTTGTTTATAAAGTTGATTGAATTTCTCATTAATAATATCTATGTGAAATTTAGCAACACAATATATCAACAGCATGTAAATCTTCCAATGTGTACTAATTGTGCATTCCTTTTGGCTGACCTCTATCGGATCCCTTATGAATCTAACTATATGCAGGCGCTTTCAAAAACCGATCCATTCAAAGCCCTTTCCTTCTCATTCATCAAACGATATATAGACGATCTTCTCTCTGGATAAACACCACATAAATGACACAGTTAAAGAGATCTATTCACCTCCACTGGATTTGAAGGAATTACAGATGACCATAACGGCACATCTTATTTAGACCAAAATGAAACGGGCCTTCTCTCTCGTTGATTTTACGAAAAAAAGGATGATTACAATTTCGAAATCTTAAACTATCCCTATCTGGACAATAGTATACCAGAGTGCCCTGCCTAGGGCATATACATATCTCGCCTAGTAGCATTTGCTAGATCCTGTGTTAAAGGTGACGATTTTAATCAACGTCACAAAACATTATTGCAGGAACTTAGAAAACAGGACTATATCATCAAGTGCCTCCACTCAAAGTTTCTTAAATTTGGCGTATATATAAAACATTATTTCAGAAACCTAAACAGGACTATGCCACCCTACGTTTCCCAAATTTGTCTTTGCATGTCCCATGCTGATAGCAAAATACGAGCGTAGCGTGCAAGATCTATGGTGTTATGTTTCGTAACTTGTGTCTAATTCCGTTTAATCCGAGGCTAGGGGCCGTATGAACCCATTTGCTTCAAGATTCTCATGCTGTTTGTATGAACAGACACAAAGCGCGACGGAGATACATAATCCTCTGTATAAAGACTTTAAAAGAAAATCATTTGGATTAAGAATACTGATCAGTGATACGGATTTGATATTTTTGGAACAGCATGATATTTTGCCGGCATCATTGCATATTGTGTTGACCGCTTTTCTCTTGCAGGAAACTAGTCTATGTTTGTGTATGCAATGATGTTTAATTTGGCGCTAATACTGTTACATGAGATAGGTCTCTGGGTTATGGACGCTGAGATTCTTTGATGGACGATGGTTGAATAATGAATGACGGACCAGACGCTTGTAATGGCTAAACACCAACAAAAACAAATATCATATGGTAAACTCTGGTTTGCTGGTTATAGTTATCCCACTGCTGTGTGGATTCCACTGCTAGAGATGGAATATTGGTAAACTGGAAATCAATTTTACTTTATGAATTCTGTGTGAGGGTCTCCCAGTTTCTCGTTTCGTGGATTAACTTTCCGTTTTTAAATCAATTCAAAAGATCAGGCCGTGTGTTGGCGAAAATAAATCCCAGAACTGCAAGACTTTGCACAGCATCTGGATTTTTCTAATGCATTCATATTCTCAAATTTAATTGAAATGAATTCAAACTCAGTGAAAATCTCCAACACGCCCGTGCTTTTAAGTACATGTTGAGGCTGGTTCAATCAATGCCGCCAGGACGTCAAAGCATAAATCGCTATCTCGTTTTTTTTCCCATGTAAGGAGAACTGAAATAGGATTTTCTCTAATATTTTTAGATAAAAGTGTGAGTTTTAGATGCTTAACAAAGTTAAAAACAAATATATCGGTGAAGCCGCTGGTTTCCTGCTTCAATCTCAAACAGGGAGAGAGAGAGAGAGAATTAGGGTTTAACGTCGCATTCAGCAATATTTCAGCTATATAGCGACGAGAATCAAACAGGAATCATATATATATATATTCTTGCCAGGGGTAGTGTTTAGCAACACGCATGGTTATATGTCGTTTTTGCCTGAAACTGCTGTGCACTAGAAGCTTGACAATATCTATAATTTCTTGAACAAGAGACACGTCCAACGAAACGCAATGTTTGGTAAATTTAAGTATGCTCCTTTGTGTTGCAACTATGGAATGGAAGACAGTTAAGTTTGTATAATCTGTGACGAAGATGGAATTTGGAACATTATCAGATGTAAACCAAATACTAGACGGCTTGTATTTACCGAAACCGTTTGTCACAAACAAAAGATAATTCGACTCGATCGGTATGATCTCACCTTTATTTTCAGCAGTTTAAAAGAAACGTTCCAGTTTCACGGGAAACCGAAACTAATTCAGAGTTCCGAATCCCATTGCATCAGGAATTGAACATTTTCTAGCAAGCAATGACTCAATACATAGATGACACGATACAGATTGGAATTATTTTATTGCTTGTGCCAAACGGCGTCAACAAATATGATCCCTCTTGATATTTTCTCAATAACTAGAGTTGAAGAATATGACATGGCGCCAGGACGGTGATCGTACGTAGGAGAGGACAGCCCATTAGAGAAAGCTAATATTGTTTGTTGCTGCTCACCAGCACTTAGAAATAACTGAGGCTCCTTATATCGTGCAATAATCAAACCATAATACATAATGAGGGTAGAACAATATATTGTTCCTCGATAGTCGATTGACACTTTTATGGGCACATTTTCTTCCACTCCCGAAGATCACTGAACTAGAGGAACATACAAAGGCCAAATAAATAAATACTGATATATCTTTTATGCGCGGTTCTGCAGGCTTTCTTATATGCTGTTTGGAATTTCGTTCTGGACGCTCGCAAGCTTGAGGAACTTTTAAAGCCATCCAAAAAGTTATGGGGCTCTTCCGTTTTATGACATAGTATTACCAGTGAACCTTAATAACGATTATATTTAGGTATTGGAAAATGAAATGAAATTCTTTAAAAAGTTGATTCTTTCCAAGACAGAAGCTGTCAACTATTTTCATCGATGAGAGCAAGACACCGTGATCTTACATAAAATCCTTATCACTGACCATTATTCTATATACAAGTGAATTTCCATGTCGTTTTTCTAGATCATGATGTATCTCAGACAAGCTGTGATTGTGACTGTTCTTTTGAACACTATGGAGGTGTCAATGACATGTTGCTCAAACGCCCCCCTACACCCGGAGCAGAATGAAACAAATGTTGCGAACTTACCACAATATATAGAGGCCAAACTTAAAATTTCTTTCCGGAAAGTAAAATCAGAATACTGTTAAATTATGGAGAGAATCTATTATATGTGAACATCATGCCTGAAGAGGTGACTTGGGACCTCCTTCCGCCCACACATGTCCATCGTTGGCACCACGTGGAGGGAAAGCTTGAAATTTTGTTTGTGGACAACAAAATTTGAATTACAAAACGGTTTCCTTCCAAATTTGGTATGTGGGCATCATGCCACTAGTTGTCACATGGAATCGTTTTCCGTCGACATATGTCTAAAAGTGGTGCCATCTGGTACCAAATTCGCAATTCGTGTCCGGACTGTAAACTTAGAACGTCATGATTGATTCTTTCAAAGTTATTGTGCCACAAAAGGTCGCTTGAGATCGCTTCCTGTTCACATTCATAGGTAGCGCCATCTGTTTCCGGACAACAGGAATGGCATATTTTCCAAATTTTGTATGTGGATAAGTCCCAGAATGTTGCTTGGGATCGCTTTCGTCCGCAATTATCCGAAGGTGGCGCCAATTTTAAATTTCGCTGGTAGACCATTACTGAACGAATTGTTTCCATTTTTGTGGATCTCTCGTCACATTGTCAGTTGGGAGTACATTCCATCTTTTCACACCCACTAGGTGGCGACACATAGAGGCCAAACTGGCATTTAGTTACCGCAAATTAGAATTTGAATGACGTAACCTCCGTATTCATAAGTCGGAATGTGAGGTGCCGAGACAGCTTTCCTATGTTGTTTTAGTAGCTAGACTTATCTGTACATGATAGAACTCTGCTTGTGGGTTGTTGAGTGCCAGGAGCCGTGTGCTTACTTCATGATCTCCACATGCACATTTGCAAAAAACGGGCGGAAGTGCCCCCTATATTATTTCGCTATCGCTAAGGCTAGGAGGCTGAGACTTACCACACTATATCTTTGGGTCAAGCTCTACAAGAAAATGTAAAAAAATCCAAGATGGCCACTGTGTCGTCATGTCCAAAAACAGCATTTTTGAACGATTTTTCGGTCAGAATTTCGAATGTTTTATTTTTGTTTTTTCTTCTCAAAAAATGCATGATAAATTAGTAAATAATCTGATATGAAATAAAATAGGTTTTACCCACTTTTCCATACAGAAAAGCGATATTTGGAAGGAATATGACGAAAACATCACTTTTCTGGTACCCAAATGGTCGCCATTATGAATTTTCCCATGACTCTCTGCTCGAGGATCATGCAAGTAGGCTTAAAATGACCCCAATATGATAATCTATATTGTTGCATTTTAGTCTCCAAACGTCAACTTTCCCACCTCCTACATATCTCCCCAATTTTTATCTGTATATTGTAGGTTTCCGCTGTTGGGCTGGTATTCCCCGAGACCTGCCCCCTGTACATGTCAATTCACAAATATATGTACTTCACACCATCAGAGTTGGTTATTTGAACCGATCTGTCATCACAGCTACTGAACAAGCACACATGTTTTCGTTCTTTTTAGATTCCCTACCTACCATTTCCAGCACGTTCGATCGGCTTCAGTAATTGGCCCGATGGCCAAGCCACACTCAATCTCGGATGCTATCAGCTTTGATACAAGCACTTCGTTTTCTGTGTTACCTAATTCCTAATTTCGTCAATTTTATAGGGCTTGCAACTAGATTAAACCTGAGCAGTTGTCGCATTTTCTTATATTCAAAGCGTTTTTTTTTCGGATGCGTTTGCGTTCTGTCGGATAGAAATTGCTACGATACCACGGGGGCTTTAACATTTATTTGCAACTGTACGCACGCAACACAACAATTCATCAATTCCAGATGCTGCTGCTCAACATCCTGAAGCCATAGAACCATATGTTTTTACTTGGAACAGTCATGCGGTTGCTCCTGCGGAGATTTGCAGCTGGCTGTCCACTTCTATCCTATTAATATAGGACCTGGTCACCATCTATTTGTTGTGTCTCTGTGTTAATGAATACCTGAAATGAAAGGCGTGTATTATTAGATCGTAGTTGTGAAGGGCGCAAAACAGTATCAAGCGAACGACAATGCGATGGATAAACTCGAGTATACCTGCTCTAACATATCTAACGTGTATTGTGTTACATCGTGAATGCGAAAGGCGTCTTTCAGCTAATAAGATAGATTTGTTTTGTCACGCAAGAAGCAGGCGCCAAAACGGTAGTTGAACTCGGATCCAGTATATTAAAATAATACAAAATATTATATTTACATAACGGCACAGCAAAGTGTAACCTCGGAAGTCCGATGTGTATGCGATTTCGTGACATTTAGTACATGTTAGCCCGGCAAAAATACGCACGTTCAAAGCCAACCGGAGTAAATCAACCCCATTATCCAAAGGAGGAAATTGGATTTTCCCCACAGGAAAATACAATATGCTAATGACGATGACGGGTGTTGGCCAAAACGGCTTTTCGAAAGACATTTAGTTGAGATTTATTCCAACAAACACTGCTCTCCGGTTACGCCCTCTGCTCGGTTCAATGACAGACCACGATGTGCTTTAGATTCTATTCTAATTTATTGGTTGACCCATTTTGAACCAAGCCTTTAGCCAGTATATTCGGGAATTGATACAGCTGAGACCCTGATGTATCTCATTGCGTGTGATTTCCTACATACTGCATGCCAAAGGTAAACATTGGGCAAATGTATGGAACTCAGTTTTAATTCCTCGTCGATGAAAACATTGTAGCGGTGACTATCTCTTCACCATAACGATACCATAGGAGTACCACAGGGAGATACAAACGCCGATGATTCGCCGCTGGTATCATTATGGTATCATACAAATGTGTCCCACCGTGTACACAATGTTTCCATCTAATGTCATAAAAAAATGTTTCTTTCTATTATTGTGGGGGAAATTCGTTTATAGACGACGACTGAATATTGAATGTCGGATCGAACTTTCGCTTTTGTGTACGCAAGATTAAATGATAACATGCACAGGGCTTGAGATCAGGCACTGTCACCACAGTAGACTGTGTACAGCAGTAAGGTGGAGCAGACGACTATACTGGGATCAAGTTTCACTATTGGAGAACTGTTGAGGTGATGTTATCAATTATATCGGAGAACCATAAAGTAGTGCATCAATTTTTCAGAGTGCAATGTGTGAAAATTATGGTCTTGGACACCTTCATTTCAAATTATCTAGCGAAAAGTCCATTGGAGTTTTGAAACTTTGCCATCGTCAAGATAAATATCGAAGTAAAATCCATATTTTACATTACGTTATTATTCAATTCTCTAGTGAATGTGTGATTCGGGCATTAAAGGAGATTGGATGTTGATAATACTGAAAATCAATTCTACTTTGCAATCTGAATGAAAGGAGAGAATAAACCCTTTCGAATGAGATATGGAACATTAAGGCCTGGTGTCCGACGTTCGAATTTAAAAATCCCTGATGCGCATGCACAAAGTCATATTTTATTCCTCGCAGTGGATATCGCTATAAAGACCAGGCATTGGTGTTACGTTGTTACATTGGATGCATATCTCTCGCCTTTCTTTTCGATTGTTCAATCAATTAATGTTCCGCGGTGACAGGGAAACTATGGTAAATAAATGCGTTCTTTCAATGTAATGGCCTATTCACGACTGATTCATTGTCAAGCATTAAGCAACACTTCACAACGAGTAAATGGAGTTGAGCATCGGATTGGTTATAGACAAAAGCTGCCATATATAGGAAGCTACATAATGTGTGTCTCCCTTATCTACACAAAACCTCCGATAAGTAGGCTGGCTGTAATTAGAACCATCGATATTTTGAAAGAAAGACGTCAGATCCGACGCTCAACATACTGTCATCGTTCGCTAGTTTAAATTTTGTGATCCCAAATACCAAACGACATATCAGGTATATCTCCTGTCAATCACAACCACAAGCAAACATACACCTAACATACATCAGAAAAAAAAACTATTTTCTTGCAAGACTGTGAAAAGGGAAGGTTCAATGTGATTTTCGTCCGATTCTAATAAGTAAACTTTGTCTGGTTGCCAAGAACCTTTATATATCAGTGATCAGTGGCAGTGTTGTGGAATATACCGTACATGAATATGCTTTTCAGAGAATGTTTAACTGAACACTTAACAATAACCAGGCCGATATTCCCTGACATGTATGGATATATGTATTGCACAGCACATACTACAACGAACGAATACTACATAATATAATGCACATCCCTCATTATAGAACACTCATTTATAATGTCTTATATGGTAAATATAATGTGATGTCATATATTCAGGACAGATAATCATAAACGTTCCTCCTGGATGCCACTGGCCGGAATATTATGTCTGCTTTGATTGGGATGGAAACTACTGGGAATTTCCACAAGGCAACTTCTATGTCTGATAATTAATTGGTCCATTCGCTGACTACGCAGGTCACATCTATATCATTTAACGTGACCACATGAATACTTTATTATTGCAGGAAAGTTCCAAAGGGCTTATACTAAGATTTCGTAACAGTAAACATCTTGCAAGAGTGATAGTTGAGATTGTCCGGGGAATTAGTGTCCTCATATCCTTTTCTATGCAACTAAGTATAGACACCTATTTCGAATGTGGAGAAATATGTTCTGGTTGGGTTCAAAGATAGGGACAGAACACTTGTTTGCCACTGGAAATTCTTAGCCTCCACCTCAGCATCGCTGAAAAACTTTTTATTCACTTCTATCTTGTAGAAATTTGGCTTGATAACATACATATTTATGTATGTGATAGCGTTTGGAGTTTGGTGCTAATATTTTAGTAATTATCAGTGGACGAGGGCCTACTTTTGAATGTCAGATCTGACATATTAAGAACCTTGCGATTAGAAGACATTAACATTATGTGTCATACTGCAGGCATCCACGAGCGCAATCGAAGCGTATAGTAGATAGTATGGTATGAGTACCAGTAATGGTTCATAAACATGAGATTGCTTGTGCACATTTGTATGACTTTCAAGTAGTCGGCGGTAAACATGGTAAATGTCGTGCGAAAAACAAGACACCTTTGTGCCTCACAGCACAGCACACATGATTTGTTCACAGGTCTGACTCTGTAGATTTGTCGCGTACTGACAGGGGTAATTATTATACCCCAGAGAGCGTCTTTTGTCCTGATAATTACTCTCGAGTGGTATCTGCTTACTTGTTGTTTCGGCTGATAAAGTCATGCCGGCCACATCAGCTCGTTACATTTCAACCAGCAGGATCGATCGGCTATAGCACTGGGCTCTCGGTCTCAGCCGCCATCGCTTTTGTGTCTAACCTCTGGGACATTGGTAACTTCATCAATGATAATGGATGAACTCCAGTCCAAACTTTGAGACCTGTCCACATTTTAAATTATCAATGGGGTTTGTTTTCTTTGTCGAATGATATGTGTTTGGAATGAAACATTTCCTATAGCCAAACAAACGCCGAACCCTTCCGACGAAATGAACAGATACTTCATGCGTTAAAATTACGCGAGTAGAATAATTTAAATGGCGATAATTAATTGCAATGCTTTCAGATATGAAGAGTGTTCATGTAGAACTATAAAGAAATTACGAGGATTAATATTCTGTATGATGCATTAACCCAGCAAGCCAATATCGTACCAATCTGTATGCGCCGAACTACCCCTCCGTTTTTCGCGGTCGTATGCAAACTGATCATGTGATTAGAGACTCAGAGGACAATATATGTACTTTTATTTAACCATTGCGGACATATGCTGGTCTCTTGATAGCTATAAATTAGTTATGGTGTAATAGCAATGCGTATTATAATTAAGTACGGTAATAGTGGCGTTGCTGAGAGGTACATGTACGTGTCTGTTACCATGGTATACATATAACAAATTTTGTCGGCTGACGTCTCTACCTTCTGCGGTTTCAGGCCGATCGCCACCAAACTGGACAGGAGTGGCAGGCGGAGAGTTTCCGTATATTTCCTTGTAGAGGGTCTCAAAGCCCACTGGGGATGTCGGAAACCCGTACTACAGCAGCATACTTGCTCAGCTGACTCAGCATTAAACTTTGCTATAAAATAGCTGTACATGGTACAGTGTGACACATATACACACATCTGTATGCCGCATTTTATTCAACCTACAAACCTTGTCACATACCATGTCTGTCCGTGCTTATACAGTATCGGACACAATAGTGGATGCATTGTAAGGAAAAATTAAACTTTAACAGAACAATGAAGTTCTGACGAATCAGATTGATTCTTAAATATTTTCGTGAATCGCGGAAGGGTTTTGCTTTCTCTTGAGCTTTGTCGACAATTTAACTGTATTGGAATTCGAATAGCAAACCAGTGTAGATACCCTATCACGAAGCTATGTAATTCCTGTGAACTTCAATGGATTTTTCCTCCATGAAACAATTGGTGATCTTTTGGAAATTAAAAATGGTTTGCCACCACATGGTAGTCATTCATAAAGCTAAGTTTCCACGTCAAACGTCAGGTATTGGCGTAAAACGCTTATCGCGAGGTTTTCTTGCGAACAGATCGAACTTATTGTCACATAACTCCAGAAACGCGGCTTTCAATTGCTGTAATTATATGGTGTGAACGATCCTTGACGCAACTGCATGATCCATCGCCTCCCACAAGCGTTTATTGGATATAAAATCTGAGGAACTTGCATGATGGATTATGGTTTTGACATAATGGGTCTTATGAAAATCAACCAACATACTGATGCACAGGTTTTTCAATTTTCTACTCTGTACACTTGTCCGCAAACGCTGCCCGAAAACACATTTATGTCCCTTATAAATGCATTCTTGAAACGCTCCCAAATTTCATTTGATCTGACAAATGGTTAGAATCGATGGAAGACATTGTTAGATTATCCAGACTCATTGTTTTATCAACATTCTTTCATGTTTACAGTTGACTTCACTCCTTCAACTAACATTTCGCGCTTAAACCCGCATACCGAACTTTGGACAACAATCTGACCTCAATAACAAAAGCATCATGAAACCATGCAGCTACCATCCATTAGAGAATGTCTTTGCAAGACGTCGACGATGTTGGGTTATATTGTATTTCTCTATATATCGGCTGTACATGTATCCTTTATAAAGATTAAATAATGTTACGCCATCTGGAATGGTTCACTTTTCAAATTTCAATGGGTGTATATGGTCCACTTTAGCTCAAGAAAATTGAAAATCCTTCGGAGATTCACGAGTCTTCGAAACACATAATTAAGCCGAAACTATATCTGTTTTGTCAAAGTTTTGATTTGCTTTAGTACTGCAGCAACCATTGTGGCCGAGAATGTATAACCACATAACCGCTTGATGTAGAAAAGAAGTTTATGCGCCATTGTGAAGGTATTGCACAGGAGAATGTCATAAGCTTAACTGTTTCTCCGAAATGAAAGGTAATAATATATACTAACGCGTGATACTACTAACACAAATTACCTTAAACTGATCATGCGTTGTATGGTTGGAATAATATTAACCCTGCCAGGCTTGAACCATTTGAGGCATTTCTATGCCTACTGAGGAAACCTCCCCCCCCCCCCCCCCCGCCGTCATATTACATACTTTTTCTTACTTGCTGAGTTAGAGGTCTGAAGTTTTCCAATATATATTTCTACATGAACCGGTTCTATCAGAAAATGTAAAATGAAAATCAAGATATTCTAAAAGTGCATTTTGGGCGATTGTCAGGTCAGATTTGTGTTATTTTCTAAAAAACCTACATAGTTTATTAGGAAGTAGATATCTGATGCAAAATAAAATAGTTTCTGCACACTGTTATCTACGGAGCCGTGGAGGGGACATAGTTAATATTTTTTTAATTTCCCCCAAGATAATATCCCCCGAGATAATAACTAGGGGAAAATTCACCATTGGTCAATTATCTCGGGGGAAAATAATTTGCCCCGAGATAATTATCTAGGGGTAAATTCGCCATTGGTCAATTATCTCGGGGTAAATTATCTCGGGGAAAATTAATTTTCCCCGAGATAATATCCCCGAGATAATTATCTAGGGGGAAATTCGCGATTGGTCAGTTATCTCGGGTGAAATTATCTCGGGGTAAATTATTTTCCCCCGAGATGATTGACCAATGGCGAATTTCCCCCTAGATAATTATCTCGGGGGATATTATCTCGGGGAAAATTAATTTCCCCCGAGATAATTTCACCCGAGATAACTGACCAATCGCGAATTTCCCCCCAGATAATTTTGACCAATGGCGAATTTTTCCCTAGTTATTATCTCGGGGGATATTATCCCGGGGGAAATTAAAAAAATATTGACTATGTCCCCTCCACGGCTCCGTAGTTATCCACAGAAAAACAAAAATATAAAAACATTTCTGGTACCACACTTGGCCACCATTTTAAATTTAACCAGGGGCTGGGTAGGCAAATAAGCTCAAAATAATCCCAATAATTTTTCGTATTTTAATTCCCCAGGCCTGATAGAGTTAAGATAGGAAATACAGCCCGGTATCGTAAAGTTTCTCAATTGGATTGTATTGCGATCAGTTTGTGCAATATAATAACTACCAAATTACTCTCTGTGTATCTATGTCCATCTTTCTTCCTTATAATTGTATCTGCAGTGTGTGTCCGTCCGTCGCTGATTTCATGCTGTACGGTACGGACATCGCATTCTCCGTGTCTAGGAAAGACAAATAATGTCACGACACACATTATATACACTGGTGTTCATCATCCGTTCTAAATGAACAATTAATATCGAGGACTGAGATCTCCTGACTATTCTGTTTGATATAATTGGAAGGTGATGATTCGGTGTTTCCTAACAGGAGAACAGTCCATCATTTGTATCTCTGACCTGGCTGACAAGCGAATTATTTTTTCTTTCTCAGAAACATTGTCTTCCTGTTAAATTGTTAATAATTTATACACTTTGAATGCGATAGGGTGAAAGTCGCTATCCACATACAAAAATATGTTTTGAACCTTTCTGGCGTGTCGCATTGTTTTCAAATTTCGTCCTGAAAGTTATTTTATTGCATTAGAAGGATTTTTTCAAACAGAACAATTTTTCCATCGATACATTCGAAACGAGATCGGAATTTTAATGCAGGAAACGTTAAGGTTTACTTCTGAAAGTTTTGTTATGGAATCTTCTATATTTAGACAGTGAATTGCCTCTTTTTGGAGGGTTATAATTCCTACTTCCGGTTCGATATAGGATCGCAAGCTTCAGATCCGACATTCAATATTCAGCCGTCGTCCATAAAAAAGATCGAACGATCTAGATCGTATGAGAGTTAGCATCAATTGCAAACGTGTATGAAATAAAATAATAAAAACACAAGATGCTTTCTTGCAAGAGAGAAGTGTTTAATGATGTCAGACATGATGATGTTCTTGGCATAAAATCCTATGCATTGAACCTGATCCTTATCCAAATGAAATTCCAAGCCGTTTTCCAGTGTTTCTATCTGAGTCACGCTTTGACTGTGGGTGCACATTTGAACCCATGGAGATGTAGACTTCATTATATTGAACCCCTCTATGAAACCACTGACTGGTTCTCAGATACTCTCATTAACTAACACACTACACATAACTGGTGAAACGCTGGGCCTCAGTATATGCTTCTTCACTAATCTGCTTTAAGTTTGTGATCTTTGTAGCAGCTTGTCGGGCGCTGTAACCACACACGAGGAAAAAAAATAGTAAAAAAACACACCCAAGGCTTGTAGGCTTCCACATTTTAACCCCAAAGAACACCGGTGGAAGGGAATGTGCCATACAGTGGCGAAAAGGGATGTTCATCGTATGAACCTTAAGCAGTTGGGGGCTATTTTTCTGATACAGCGGAATAATATCCCGGTTTTATCAAGCCAGTGCGCCAGAAATATTTTTATGTTGGCCATTTCTCGATGCACCAACCATTTTGCGTTACACTTTGATCGTGCTGGTCCTCGGAGTACAGTGTGTTCTTTCTCCAATATTGTGTCTCTGCCATGACTAGGTGTTGAATGACTAAAATTGTAGTGCTCAAATTAACATTTACTTGGTTGTATGTGTGAAAGGGACGGATTTTACCGAAAATAGTGTTGCTTCTCTATAAACATCTTTATGGCGGTTTGATTCCTGATTTAGCCGAGTTGCCTGATGCCGTATTTACATAAAACAATTTTGTTCCCCATTGCACACATGCCGATACGTGTTTGGGGTACATTTGCAGTGCATTTGGCAAAATAAATGATTTGTATCGCGTTGTTATCGCGTTGTTGCATGGAAAGAATGCTCATCCCCCTCCCTGTTGATCAAAACTATAAAGAAAAATTATCAGTAATAGTTTGCACCTGTCTATTTGCGCCTGTCGATGGAACAATTATAGTTAAACGTTTGACAGTGTATGTGCGTAGCGTACTGACAGGAGTAATGGTTGTCCACCAGGGAACCTATTTTTCCGTGACAAGGTACTTTCTTGTGGTATCTGTTTAGTTGTCATTTGCTGATCAGAAATGTACGCTCAGCAATGAGTTCCGTAGACTCAGCTCTCTCAGTCTCAGAAGCCATCAGCTCTTAAGCAGCAAACTTCATTTTAGTGTGTTAACGTTGAGAGGCCCCTAACTCCATTAATGTTATTTCGCGGTAAACGACTTTAAACCTGGAAGCTTTGATTCTCAACAATTGTTATTATTATACCTCATGTAAATTCGTAATGTTTTCATTGGTTGACAGCCTGTCACGTGCCATTCTACAAATCGTGATGTTTAGTGATGATGCAGTCATATCCTGCCTTACCATTAAATAAATGTCATATACCACGGCAGAGCGTTGAACATGACAATTGTTCTACGGCGACATCTGCTGGTCCAACCAGGAGTAGCGTCTCATTTGTTTTTATTGATATCTCAGGGCCAGCATACCCATGGTGACAGGGCGATTCAGGTCGTCTGCCAGTGCGGATGCTATGTCGCATCGAAACTGTTTCGACTATGGATGTCGCTGACAAAAGGGAGCGTCTCAAAATTATGACCGATACAGAACTACCGTACGTACTAAAAATAAAACGTTCGCGCGCGCTCGTTGTACATCACTTGTCGAGAGCGGACAAATCGTGATGTCCCACTCTATAATATGCAATAATTGTATATTGTCTCACATGAGTTGTGTTTGATTTACATTAGATAGTTCTTGTACCGACACAACCTCTATATGCCTGAACCTAAAGCATTAAATTGTAAATTGATCCATATTTGGAATTCATGCCAACTACCGCATGAAAGACGTCTTTTGATTACTAAAAAGGAAATTATTGTGTGTACGACGGTTGGCTATTGAATGTCTGGGTAGTATTGAATGTCTGGGCCTGGGGTGGGGGGGGGGGACGGAAAGTGCCCCCCTCCCCTGCCCCTATATATTTTTAATATTTTAATAGTTTTATATTTGTAAATAATGATCTGATATTAAATAAAATAAGTTTTACCCACTTCTCCGTACAGAAAAGCAAAAATTTTGAAGAAATATGACGAAAACATCGCTTTTTTGGTACTCCACATGGCCGCCATTTTGAATTTTCCCATGATCCTCTGCTCGTGAGGTTATGCAAATCGGCCTAAAATGACCCCAATATGATAACCTATAACGTCACGAAGTTTCAGCTCTCCATTTTTTTGGCTTTCGGGAGATATCGCGGAAAATTTGGTAGGGTGCATTTTGGCCCCCCTCCACCCGGTCTGGTAGGGCTAATGGGGGAAGGTAGGGAGGGGGAACAAATCAGAGTGTTTTTTGTGATGCTAAGACATAGGGTTTCAGTAAAATGCATAGAATCGCGTTGAATCAACATGCTGAATTTTTGCGTAATTTTTGAAGAAATATGGCGAAAACATCACTTTTCTGGCGGCCATTTTGAATTTGCTCATGACCCTCTGCTCGGACAACAAGTGCCCCCCCCCCCCCCAGGTCAGATAGGATTAATAATAAAACGCTGAACTGCTACACTACGCACAACTGATTGTAAGATATATTCATAAATATAGTTATCCCGCTTCAGACAAAATCGTCCAAAGAAAACGAGCGATCACGGTCACATGGTCGCCCGACATTTTTCCATTCACCGCCGTCGATTGTAATTCAGGGTGAGTAACTAAGTTATCTCCCTTTACAGTAGCTCCCTTTCTCAAAGCAATCACGTCGGCTGCCTCGCGTCGATTAATCCTCGGACTTCATTTTGACAACAAGTATTTGTAATAAATCCATTTAAGGTGAGCTTCAGCAACTGTAGATCTAAATTAGATAGCATTCAATTTGTGAAGAGCTCGTATTTCATCGTAATCAGCGATGTAATCAGCGATGTAATCAGCGATGATCAACGCCAATGAATATTGCAAATGTGTGATAAGTCGTCCACAAAATGTTTCTTTTCAATGGCATATTCATACGCGCGTTTGGCGGGTAAGTTACAGGGTAGTGGAATCCTTTCTGATTGGTTAACTTCATTGTGCACATCTGACAGATTAATGGCACGCGTTATTCTATTTTTTTAGGTATGAAACTGCTCTGTGTCCTGTCACTCTCTGAGGTGTATGCCTTCCCCTCATTAACTGATTCCTTTGTTCACAGATTCTTTTCCACAGAGAATCACAGGGAACAAAATTTGCCTTCAAGATACAATTTAGAGGTATCGTACAAAAACTCAATCCATCACTTCCTTTTTTAAGAGTCCGATTTTCCTAGCTTGAATTAAATGATTTATCAATATGTAGTTTTACATTTTCTCCCATACAACATCTCAAATTAACATTAAAAATATTGTTAACTGATAAATACTTATAATATACTTTTCATACCAAAATGCATGCCTCGTCCTGTTTAATTTTGTCCAAGAATTTGTTGAGAGTTCCTGGCTTGATACTTCAAGTAAATTAGATTAATCCGATAGCCACAGCTAAAAAGCATCATACGGTGGCCAAAAAAGCAATCATCAGAGAGATAATTGTGGAAAATCCTGTTCGAGTTCCAGAATTTTACGTCGATAACATACAAACTAATCAGAAGGACAATTGCATGGTAAAACTGATTAAAATATGAAACAGCTCAACGAAGCATGAGAAGCTACATAGTTTCTTCAATTTATGGACGCTAGGTTCTTTAATCAGATTTAAATGATGCAGCTATAGTTAATAAATCAGTTTAAGTTGTAATTAGTTTTTTGAATGGTATTTGTTAAAAGTCACTCCTCTTTGACCACAACAATAAGCTGAGCAGCACCGCAAGCTAATCTGCCCATTGGTCATAAGTCTGCCCATAGAAGGGCAATTTTAACCCTACCTGGCCTGGGGGGGGGGACGGAAAGTGCCCCCCCCCCAGTGAACTTTTCTCTGCTGCTCCAAAACGACAACACCGAGGAGACTGAAACTTGGTGACTTTTAAGCTTATCTTATTGGAGTCATTTTGAGCCTATTTTCGTATACCCCCGGGCAGAGGATCATGGGTAAATTCAAAATGGCGGCCATGTGGTATTCGCTAAAGTCGTGTTTTTCAATATTTTCGCTCCATTTCTTCACATTTTCCTTGCCTAAAAGGCCTTGAAAGTATTTTATTTATGGAAAACTAATTATTTTATTTTATTTTTTTCGACAGAAAAATCGGAAAAATGAAAATTTCGAAAAATCGACCCGAAAAAGGCCGAAAAATGGCTTCCGAGAAGATGACGTCACTGTGGCGTCATCATGGCGGCCATCTTGATTTTTTTTTTGCATTTCCCGGTAGAGCTTGAACGAAAGATACTGTGTGGTAAGTTTCAGCGCTCTAGCCATAGTGGTAGAGAAAATATATAGACCCTCCGCCACTTGTCAAAGCCCGACTTTCTGTGTACAAAAGAGTGGACGCATCTGGATATCTCCATGGACAAGTCTATTCGTCAACTTGTTGTGTTTTGCAAGATATCTAACATCATAACTTAGGTTATGTGGATAGGAAATGTAACATTTATCAGCTCCCACAACGAAGTTTTGAATCGCGATCAACACTCAATCTAAGGTTCATGAACCATTACTACTTTGTTTCTCTCTATAACAATATAACACTCCCGTATAAAGTTAAGGTCAGTTTCTTTCTCTTCTCCATCGCTTTATTTGGATCTTCTGAATGAATTCACAGGAGAACAGACAAATTGCCGACCAGGATAACATGAATATATATATATATTGCACAAACTTAGAGTGCCAGGGAATATACGTCTAGAGACTGATACCTGTTGTTCTCGCAAATGACTTTGTACTATTTAAGGTGATTCTCTGATCGACAGATCCTCCTCAGCCTAAATTGTTCGAATTTCTCAGCGTTGGACTTACTCATATTATTATGATCGTAGTGCATGATATTTTGGCGGCAACCAACACATAATTCTTACCAATAAAGTATTTTTGAACCTAATTCAACATCGTCAGGACTTCTTAACCAAGGTTACCTCACTAATTACCTTTTATGTTAAATTAACCCAGTTAACCTTGATTTACATTGAATAAACGTGTTTCAGCTGCGAAATCAGATATTCACGATCAGGGAAAGCGATTGCTCAGAGTCTTAAATATGCCACCCTTCTTCTTTATAGCAACAGGCGGAATTGTCTAGCCCTTGTTATTTATTATGTGCCATGTGTTCTATCAGCATTTACTTTTATGTTGACTTTGCTGGGAGCATAGCAGCATATGTGTCACCTACAAAACCATTCCAATAAATAAAATTACAGATGCATATAGCTGTGATGCACTTTAGTCTTGTTTAGTTTTGTTCAGGTTTGTTTCCATTGTTTGAATGGCTGGCATGCAGGAGAGAATCGCTGATAAAACTTTGACTAACATATACTCAGCATTGTAATATCCGCTTCACACTCAGTCATGCATTAGTATGAAATGTCGAAGTTCTTATTTGTCACTTTTATCGTCTATTGATTATTTCAGCTCCGGAATCAACCTCGGCTGATGTAGAAATCTTGTCTTGCCAGTCCTGACCGAGGTTGCCTCGAAGGTCCCATTGTGTGGTTCTAGATGATCGCGTTTTGATGAGTACGGCATATGGAATAATCCGCCTTCACATTTGTACAAGGCCAGAAGGTATATCAGCATGATCACACAAGCGTATGCTTTCTCCATTCAACAACATATACATTTATTGTACTCGCCTTTCATCGAATTGCTGGCAAATCGATCGACTGTCACACCAAGCCTGAGGGAATACACCTCCAACATGGTTAGGGTATACTGATACAAGTTATGTCCGTTTATCGCAAAATGTTGTCAAGGAAAAGAGAACTTCCGATTTTTGCTGGCATTCATTGAAGCACTCAGCTGACGTACGGCCGCGATGAATGTGAACGACTTAAAAGAGAAGAGAGCAATGTAATCGGAGAAGTCATGCAAGGTGGACCGTGCCGACTAGTCTTCGTTAATGTGGATCGTGCCGACTAGTGTTCGTTAAGAACGAGAGACTATCAATTAAGCTTGTGTAGCAGCTCGGCGAACCGCTAAGACGAGTGTGTTTTGTGGCGCACCTCAGCGATAGTCAGTTACAGGTGCCTTTTATTAAGCATCAATATGTGATAGAGAAACAAGACAAGTTGTAACTCCCTGGTGGGATGGGAAATGTGTTTAAAAAGTGTAGCTACTATCTCGAAGAGTACATCTCGGAATAATTATTGTTTTCCTGAACCTATGCCCCTGATATGGAAATAAGGAGTGTTCCCTACGGGAATTTATCACGTCAACGACGACGAAAACAAACGGCTGAAAGAAATAGTTAAAAAAATCCATGAATGATTATGCTGCTTTTGTTGGGTTTTCGTACAATTGACGCTATATCTAAACAGGCCGTAAATTTTTCCAGAAAATTGCCCTCGAACATCTTTGATTAATCCGGCGGTGATGTGGTGTGGTTCCCGTTATAATACGGTGGGCAATGTGGGAGTCGACTAGCGAGCAAAAGCGTTCGGCTGTATTGATCATCGATCAGCAGAAATCAAAAGTTGGTGCTAGAAATTAGCCTTTATCAGGATTACGAGAAAGGAATCAATAGCAATCCCGATTTGTGAGGAATTTGTGCTACACGCATATCGTCGCTGTGTCCTTACCAGATTTATCCGCGGCATAAGCTCTATTACCACTCATGAATGTCTCTCTGCCCAATGTTGAGACCATGGTCCCTGAAGGCATGGGCGATGTATATAACCAGACGAATCACCTCCTACAGCACAACTACAACATCGACTATGACATCGATGAGATTTTTGCTTCGTTCAACACTATATCTGAGGCACCAACCATTGTTCTTATCTGTATTTACGTTCCCGTCTTCCTGGTGGCATTTGTTGGCAATGCTCTCGTTTTGGTTATTGTTCTACCTCATCGCAAACTGTGGGGCGTTACCAGCAGTTTCCTCGTCAATCTGGCCGTCGCCGATCTTTTAGGTGAGTAGAAAATACTTCCAGACTCCTGAAAACATCTGCCTGTTACTCTGTACCTCATTAATTAAAGTTGGTGTGTATGTTTGACTGAATATATCCCATTCGGAAGGGCAATGAATAGAGCAAGTTTGAAAAGGAAGCGCATGCTTTGCAGCGCTAGTGTGAGACGCAGTAGTAGGAAGTGCCTAATGAAATATCAAACATCCCGGCATTTAAATTTCAGATAAACACACGCTAACCCACATATCTGTTAGCAAAATTATATTATTATTATATTCCACCTTCATTATCAAATATAATTCTGACATTGACACGTGTCATCAAATCTATTTTATAAATAAGAAAATAATTTTAGCAAAATAATGTCCTATCGTGCCAACTCTTTAAATATTCAGAATACAATGCATATACATTCGACGTTATCACACCGACTAGCGTCATTGCATTAGAAAGATGCATGTGGTAGTATATTGGGATGTAAGAAGTATAAAAAATATCGAACTTTAACAGGCATTTGAATGTTGTAGAAGAATAAGATTAAATCTCAATATTCAATATTCAGTCGTCGTCCATTAAACAATTTGCTCGAGCATCATAAAAAAATGGAAGCGGTTAACAGCTTTCAATGACGCCGGTAAGACATCAGATTTCTCGAGTCCATAATCTAAATACCTAATTCCTATAACAGCATTAGCACCAAATAAAAACAAATCATGTTATACATAAACTTAGGTTAATGTCCTGTACGAGAATGGAGGTCAGTTTTCTTGCTGGCAAGACGTGATGATGTTCCAAATATCAAATCTGTATCGCTGATCCAGTATTCGTACATCCATATGATTTTTATTAAAAAGTCGTTATCTGGAGAATGATCAATCTGTCACGCTTTTATTAAGCTTGTTCATATGGACGACATAAACACGCATGATGGATGCATCTTGGTGTCAAATTGAAGAATGTATATGGGC
Source organism: Hanleya hanleyi (assembly GCA_036873755.1). Taxonomy (NCBI): domain Eukaryota; kingdom Metazoa; phylum Mollusca; class Polyplacophora; order Lepidopleurida; family Hanleyidae; genus Hanleya; species Hanleya hanleyi. The sequence goes on along the minus strand of JAVTVY010029700.1, from coordinate 66,511 downwards.
GTAGAACGCTTGGTCCTGTTTTTATTTGATTTTTTTTTCTTTTTTTTTCTAGGGAATGTCCAGACAACAATATATTCTTCCGTGTTATCACTTTTAGTTGCGAAGTTCAATGTATCGTCCTAGAAACATATTTTTAGTTTAGTCGTGTCCGCGGTCGGTACAGGGGAAATCAGTGCTATCAGATTTGAAATAAAGTATTAAAATCGGTAGAATTGAGCCTGGAATGTCGTTAATATGACTTATCATCCCATCACGGATCTTCTATCCTCTACGTTCACAGTCGTATCAGCTTGAATACCCTCCACGCTTGCTTGATATCCCAAAATTGCCGTATAAACCTAGTTTTCCAACTTTTGAACGCCTACCTTGACTTGCATTAAAGTTGGACCAGTGGAAACATTCTCCGCAGAAACGCTAGTCTTCTGGTTTTGGAAGAGATTAACTCGGTCTTCATATATGGGTCAAGAATACCGACTGGGGCTTGATAACGGAAGTTTCATCGGCCGGGCGCTTTACGAATGTGTAACGACTTCCTGAGTCCCTTTTCTAAACTTCATCAACAGTAAACTCAAAAAATATGTCTGATGAACCCGCACTATGTATGTCCAAACTAATCCGAAATTCATACGGATTAAGATTATTAGCGATACGGATTTGATATTTTTGGAAGGAAACTAACCTATTTTATGTATACTAGGTATCTTGAATTTGGTGCTAATGCACTTATTTATTGGGTCTTCGGATTATCGAATGACGGACTAGACGCTGGTATTCTGATATTCTCCAATGGAGAGGTTACGCATTGAGCAAATGTTGCTGAATTATTGAGAACAAGTCTTCATTCACAATACTACGAAAAAAGCACACAAAAAAGGATAGTCTGTTTCGCTTTAACAAATTTATGTTGTACAGCACCATTCATAAGGATCAGGTGCTTGTTTTGAGTCATGTGCTATAATACAGGAATTGAGGCGGTAACATATATCTACTGTAAATGAGCACGATTGTTGGTCGACGTGTAATAACGTCAGTGCCCACCCCTCGATTCAAGTTACGAATCAATTAAGAATCGTAACAAGATAGGGATCGAAAAGGACGTAGGAAGAAGAATTCAGGAACTATTTGGCGTGGACCACTTCCCATAGCATAAATATGGCATGATATAGTCCTATGGTAGTTTTTTAGTTGCCAGACGTAGTCAATTCCCCCCCTCTCCCTCTTGCATATTGCTCCAATTTATTACCTGTATATGGTAGAGGACTATTAGTCCCCGAAGTCCGCCCTTTGGACATGCCATTCGACAAATATATATAGGTTTAGTGTTTTGGTGGGAAATTTAAGCCGTACGACGTCTGGTATTACAGGTTAGTTTTTATTGGTATTCTTGCATTTACCAGATTTACACCATAATGAGGCGTTTACTCCATCGGATGTCCTCGATGCTGATCCAATAACTTAAGATGAATTGGAGCGATATGCAAGAGGTGGGAAAAATTGACGACGTCTGGCGAGTAAAGAGCAACCATATGACTCTACAGGAAAGCTTCTCTCGGCACCTCACATTCAGACTCGAGAATACGGTGAAATCTCGGACGTAGCCTTAGTATCTCAGCCGCGCTTTTATTGCAGATGTTCATGTGGAGAAGAGCACCGGCTTAAGCGGAACTGGATACGCTAGCTCGGGATCTGTGATGACAGATCAGCTCAAAGCAATAACTCATCTGATGTTAATGTATGAGCATCGAGAACGTCTGATGGAGTAAACACCTCAACAGAGGGTAAACCTTGTAAATGCAAGAATACTAAGAAAAAGTAAGCTGTAGTGCCCGACGTCGCACGGCTTAAATTTCCCACCAAAACAATAAACCTACATACATTTGTCGAGAGACATGTACAGAGGGCGGGCCTCTGGGATTAACAGTCCACCCGCAGAATTCAACCATATACAGTTAATAAATTTGAGCGATATGAAAGAGGTGGGAAAAATTGACGACGGTGAGTTATTTGTTTGGGCTGATCTGTCATCACAGCTCCCGTCTCCACATAAGCATCTCCAATAAAAGTTGCCCCGTGAAGTATGTAGTTTACGAGGTGACTCGTGAGTTGAATCGAGGGGTGGGAACTGACGCTATTACAGGTCGACCTGTTTTTCAGTTACCAGACATCTTCAGTTTTCCCCACCTCTTGCATATCGATCCAATATGTCACCAATTGAAACTTATCGCCCTATTCGGGATACAGTCGCTCTCGAAGTAAACGTGGTTTCTTGTTATTATAGAATTGTGTTCACTTTTAGACTATGTTATACATACATGTTGATGGCTTTGCTGGCTATGATAGAATCATGTATGTTAAAACGAACCACGACCGCCTTGTGAATGTGGGATCTCAGATATTTTTATGTCGTTCATGCTTATTGAGTAATTGTGAAATTAAGTTTTGTATATTTTGTCATTTTAAACATTTGATTGGTCAGTTCAAATTTTCAAATGGAAATCTAACATTTCCATTTAACAAATGAAGAGAAGTGGGAGAAATCCCAGCCAATCACAGAATGTCTGAGGTTTATTGTTGACTATTAGGAATGGGAAGCTCTATTACCTCTTTCCTAGTAGGATTCCACCCGCTCGTGGTCTACGTGTCGACCCAGTTTAGACAGAGGAAAATTCCCGGATTATATGTTCAGTATATCGCCGGTCTCATGAACTGAAGTGTACAGTTCAAAGTCACGAAGGCACGTTTATTGGGAGCCACTCAGTGTGATTACTCTCTGAACAGGGGTTAAAACATGTAGGTTTTCATGAATAATACAGAGCAATGAAACAATCGAATGCTAATATCATATTACCATTATCTAGAGAACCAGTAGACGCTTGTATACTCTCTTTTTGTAAACATAGATTAAATTGGAAATGCAGAGCAATAGCTACCGGGGACCAGGCTGGCATGGGACATAACGTCTCTCCCATGGGTTCTAACTATCACGCTCTACATCTGGTGCGCATGCACCCTCTACTCCACACATGCGCAGTCGACACATTATACTCTAGGACAAATGCCCGGTCCAAGGGCTCTCGTTTAGTGAATACCCTATGCTGCTCGCCCCACTGGTTCTCCGTATCCGATTGCTTACATGGAGCGCACGCGCGTTCGATCCCGCGCATGCGCAGTCGGTTGATTCCACACTTGGGCGAATGCCTGGTCCAAGCAATTTCGGTTAGTGAAACCGCCGTTTCTCTCACCCCACTGGTTCTCCTTATCCCGCGCCACACATGTACGACCCAAGGTCCCCTTTCTATACTAGTTTTGCGCGCACGTGCAGTCGGCACATTGTACTCTAGGGCGAAAACCTGGCCCAAGGGGTCTCATTTAGTGAAAACCCCATGTCTCTCGCCCCACTGGTTCTCGCTATCTCGCGCCAGGTGAGTGGTAACAGACAAACATTAGGCGATTTCAGCTGTATAAATGCGTCAGATCCGTCATTTATTGGACAGCCGTCATCCATTAAGACTTTCCAAAGGTCCATAATCCAAAGACATGTTTCATTATTAATATTAGCAGCTGAATAAACATAGTCGAAAGATAAAAAAAAGTAAATTTGGAGTTACTTGAAAGATAGAAGCGGCCAACAGTTTTCAATGATGCCGAAAAGATCAATTGATATTCTGTTCACCAAATCCGTATCACAATTCAATGTTCGTAGAGTGTAGTACATTGCCGTCTCGTATTCCGAAAGTGACGTCACGATATTGGTGTGACTAAAAAGAAATAGAATGTTCTAATGAACATATTAATCTGCTTGACGAGTATCTCAGTCACGCTTTGATTGCGACTGTTCATATAAACACTACGGGGATGTATATCACATAGTGTTTTTATACGGACATTTCAAACCGGGCATGTCAGGTAACTGAAGCAGAAGATATCTCATGGCGATACCGTTAATGGGGCACTGCATTGACTCATTAACATCTAGTCAATTTCAGCATCTTAAAATAAATACATATGAAACTCCCAGTTCACAACGAAAATGTATCGTGTATTCTCAGAGAATGTATCGTGTCAGATATCTTACCGAAATTACAATTCAGAGCATTGCATACATGTACCTTTCCCACGATAATCGCGAACCAGAGCGTACAGAAAAGATGGCCTGCCCCCTGACACCTCCGCATCGGATTTGGGGACAGCCAATCAAACTGGCCCAGATTTTTTTCCTCTTAAAATTTGGAACGGTTATTAATTCGCTCACCAGGTCGAGCGAAAGCTTTTCAAGGCTTTTCCGGCCTATTGAGCTATCGGTTATTAACAGATGATCCCAGTAACTCTATCGCGCGGACGTCACAGGAAGCAAACTTCGGAGGCTCGAGCTATCAGCGTCATTTTCTTGTGGATCAAAACGGCAAACTGCGTCTCTCAGATCACAGTTATCACAGATCTTGTGTTGGCTTAATTGAATGTATATGATAAAATTTCTCATTTCACTGGTTCTCCGTATCCGTCTCCATACGTACCGTTTACATCTGACGTGCGACTCATATCCGTGCATGCGCAGTCGATGCGTACCACTATGCGATGAATGCCTGGTCCACGGGATCTCCTTTGGTGAAACCGCCCTGCTTCTAATCCCAATAGTTCTCCCTATTCCGCGCCACACATGTACAACCCAAGGTGGCCTTTAAATACTACTCTGCGCGCACGCGCAGTCGCCAGGTTCTACTCTAGGGCGAAAGCCTGACCCAAGGGATCTCGTTTGGTGAAACTGCCATGTCTTTCACCTCAATAGTTCTCCCTATCCCTATCTCGAGCCACACATGTACGACCCGAGCTGTCCTTTCTGTACTGCTCTGCGTACACGAGCAGTCGGCACAATTTCTACTCTGGGGCGAAAACCTGACCCAAGTGATCTCATTAGTGAAAACCCCATGTCTCTCGCCCTCGCTAGTTCTCTCTTTCCACCGCCATGTAAACTGTGACACACAAACATCGGCACATTTCAGCTGTGACAGACATACGGGCATTTCAAATGGGAAATTTCAGATAACTGAAGCAGAAGATATCCGATGACGAATTTAACAATCCAATGCCATCCTGAAAAATATTGGCACCAAACAACCATTTAGTACCATGGCTGTATCTTCTGTTAGATTTGTGACGTGATCTGAGCTCTTTAAAGACATATTTAGAATGATTGGTGATTTTCGTAATTCACGGTAGCATTCCAGTAGAAAAAAGGAGTGACCTTCCGATGGTGAAATATCCGTCCTTCCAGCTGTCTTTGTTTTCGACACAGGGTCATTTGAAATGCGCCTTCATTGCCTGGACGACTTTAGTTGGTTTATGTAAATTAGGTAAGTTTCATTGGCCACTGGTACTCCTATCTGATAACGCCGGTATTCTGTACCTCTTGTCCTTTTAGTACCATGGCTGTATCTTCTGTTAGATTTGTGACGTGATCTGAGCTCTTTAAAGACATATTTAGAATGATTGGTGATTTTCGTAATTCACGGTAGCATTCCAGTAGAAAAAAGGAGTGACCTTCCGATGGTGAAATATCCGTCCTTCCAGCTGTCTTTGTTTTCGACACAGGGTCATTTGAAATGCGCCTTCATTGCCTGGACGACTTTAGTTGGTTTATGTAAATTAGGTAAGTTTCATTGGCCACTGGTACTCCTATCTGATAACGCCGGTATTCTGTACCTCTTGTCCTTTTTATTGCCAATTACACATTTGGTATCAGCTTATAAGCTATCACATCGCTATATATATATATAAACGATTGGGAGAAGTTTGTGTCGTCTTATACGCCAGCACATCGTTACTGTGTATAAAGGAATGGGATAACTTGGCGTCGTTGTACATGAATTGCAATCTTTTCTATTGCCAAAATTGCATTTTATGGCGTTTTATGACAGCGGCACATCATTTTTCATTCCCGCGATGTCTGAGAACATATTGTAATATGCACATCACTAGTAGGTCTACTATCAACCGACAAAGTTTCAAGCTTGTGGACCAAACCGTTCTGGAGATGTGGCTGGAATGAAAATCTGAGGTTTGTAATTTGACCTATATTTGAACGGCTATGACGGCCATATTTGATATCGCGGCAAGAAACCGTTCAGAAGAATTGAAGACCCCGACCCCTAAATTGTGCATGCCAGGTTTCAAGTCGATCGCTTCAGTGATTCGGGAGGAGAAGATCTTTGAAGTTTTTGAACCTTTTCCAAGATGGCCGCCATACGGGGTATATTTGAACGGCTATGGCGGCCATATTTGATATCGCGGCAAGAAACTGTTCAGAAGAATTGAAGACCCTGACCCCTAGATTGGGCTTGCCAAGTTTCAAGTCGATCGGTTCAGTGGTTCGAGAGGAGAAGATCTTTGAAGGTTTTGAACATTTTTCAAGATGACTCGCATACGGGTTCACGAATCAGAGCCCGCTTGTAATATTCACATCACTACTAGGTCTACTATCAACTCACAAAGTTTAAAGCTTGTGGACCAAGCCGTTCTGGAGATGTGGCTGGAACAAAAACGGTGGATAAAAGAAGAATAATAATAGTGAATCCGAACGATTTCAAGAGGGGACCTCGGTCCTCCGGACCTGGTCTCTTAATTACATTTTCATTCAGCAGTTCATTGTTTAATGATCGTCCTGTATTTGGACTTGTGTGTTGAAAAATCTCGGTGGGCAAATATATAACACAGTACGGTTGTCGAAAACAGTAAAATCACTGAATTATCAGCGCCGTCTCACTCGAACGATATCAGCAAATCATTTATCAATATCGTCAAATGATTTGATGTAATCAATAAATGATTTGCTGATATCAATATTTGGTGATTTTATTAAGTATTTGCTAATATTCAATATTTGCTGATATCATCAAATATTGAATAAAAAGTTAAACAGATCTACATAGTGTAGTTAAATATTACAAATGTACCAACATAGTTAACTGAAAACTATGGAGCTCTTTCGTGAAATTAATCCAATCCCCCCCTAAATTCAACGAACGCAACGATGGGTCTTGAATGAATGTACTGAATGTAAACTTATCCATGCTTGTTATTTGCTGAAGCCGAATGACTGTTTTTATTGATAGAATCAGTTTTCTTCTGTTGGTATGAGCACATTATGCATCAACTGTACAAAAGTCACATTTCCAGTGTTCAAAATTGTAGTTACATACCATGGTACCGAACAACAATGGTCTAGATTCCTGTAATAATTCGTTGCATGGTTTGATGGAGCCAAAAACTGGTATCATTTGCATTCATCCTTTGTGCAGTTTGTTGCAAACAGAGAGCACATGTGTGCCCCATCGCTGAGTACCGAAGCTCATTAGCCCCCCCTCATATATTTTCGCTATCGCTAAGGATAGAGGGCTGAAACTTACCACACTATATCTTTGGGTCAAGCTCTACAAGAAAATGTAAAAAAATCCAAGATGGCCGCCATGATGACATCATTTTCAAAAAGAGCATTTTTGGACGATTTTTCGGTCAAAATCATCGATTTTTTTATTTTTGTTTTTTCTTCGCAAAAACTACATGATAAATTAGTAAATAATAATCTGATATGAAATAAAATAAGTTTTAACAAATTTTCCGTACAGACAAGCAAGAATTTTGAAGAAATATGACGAAAACATCACTTTTTCTGGTACCCCAAATGGCCGCCATTTTGAATTTACCCATGATCCTCTGCTCGTGAGATTATGCAAATAGGCTAAAAATGACCCCAATATGATAACCTATAACGTCACGAAGTCTCCTCCAGGCCTGGTAGGGTTAATGGGGGAAGGGAGGGAGGGGGAACAAATCGGGGGTGTTTTTGGGTGATGCTAAGACATATGATTTCAGTAAAATGCATAGAATCGCATTGAATCAACATGCTGAATTTTTTTTCATGCTGAAACATCACTTTTCTGGTACCCCACATGGCCGCCATTTTGAATTTACCCATGATCCTCTGCTCGGGAAGTCCTACAAATAGGCTCAAAATGACCCCAATATGCTAATCTGAAAAATCACCGAGTTTCAGCTCTTAATTTTTTGTCGTTCCGGAGATACGAGCAAAAAAACAACAGGAGGAGGGGGGGCCTGAAATGAAATTACTGAGGCGATATAATTGTCTTGAGTTGCTGTAACTTAACGTGAATAACACGTGCAGAAAACTTACATTTCTTTTCGTAATTTTGTTCGCCATTTTATGGATTTTTATTCACAAGAAGATACTAGTATTAGCCTTTATACTTCTTATTTCTTACACCTGTGTTATTGTACAAAATTGGCAGATTAAGCAATGATAGAATCTTGAACGAAATCTGTGAACCACCTCGAAATAGGTCATTGTGGAACCTTTTGAACCAATCGTGTTTCCACCTGCCACCTGTCGTTAGGATTAGTATTCCATTATCAACTGGAAATAGCATTTACATGTTTACAGCTAAAAATATCCGCGATGTTAAAGTGTATATCTGTTCTTCTATACTTGGCAAGTAAATCATATCCTGTCAAAAAGCATTATGCTTCGAGGTTATCTCTCTACAGCTTCAAAGAGCTCCGTAAATGCCAGCCACAATAGCGACTATTTTCAAAAGGTCCGCTGTAATGTAGGTAAGGGTGAAAATGTACATTCCCCTCAAGCTTCGGTGTTAATTTGAAGCAAGAGGCAGCTAATACTAAGCTGGTGGAACACACTGACGACGACTCAGACCTCTTGGTTATCGGTATTGTGATTGAATACTATTGAGGTAGTGATATTCGTATTTGATATCCGGTAATCAAATTTGAAGAAGAGACGGAATCGACCCGTCTAATGAAGGCTGAAGTTCACCGCGTTTAACATCAGTATGCGAGGCATGTCGTCAACGTGGTTGACATTAGTTACTAGGGTTATACGTATACACAGGGAGAGAGAAAGAATTGAGGTTTAACGTCGCGTTGAACAATATTCCAGCTATACAGCTACGATCAAACAAAACTCTAAGTATTCAAGTTAATAACTTAGTAATCCAACACATTAAAACATACATTAAGACTTATGCAACAAATCGATTTATCTCAAATAACCTAAGACACAGTCCTCCCACACCCGACCAAAAAGATCTTCTAAAGTAGTTGCTCGATGAAAAGAATCTCTGACAATCTGAAAATCTATACAGTCGATAAGAACATGTTCGTAGTAGGGGATTGCAATCCAGAAGTTGTAGCATTCCAGTAGAGTATATAACATACTACTTAATACAAGCATCTAGTGTGACATTCAACATTCATCCATCGCCCATTGAAGAATTTCGCCAATATGCGATATGTATCGGCAAATTTGAGAAACATTGAGGTACAGCCCTTGGTGGTATAGTCCTGTTTCATAAAGTTTGTGGAATTTATATAGCGATGACCTCAGCCTTACAGCGATTGGCGGATGAGAAGGAATGGGATTTGAAGTGATCGGATTTTGAAGGCGCCTGTATATAGTCGTGTTTCTACGAGAACAGATGTATCCATTATAATACCTATATGCTGTTGATATATCGTGTTGCCAAATTTCACATAGATATTATTAATGAGAAATTCAAGCACCTCTATAAACAAAGAAACATCCCATGAATGATATCCATTGTATGTAGTTGAGCTAAATAATGCTACCTGGATTCTGACATTAATATATCGGCGATCAGTTTTGTAGAACATCGATAATATTAATTAACTATGAGGGAGGGAGGGAGGGAATTTTGGCTTAATGTCACACTCAAGTTTGTTTCACTCATATGGTGACAGTCAGTTTGGTTGGTGGAGGAAGCCGGAGTACCCGGAGAGAACCGCCGCCCTTCGGCAAGTAACTGACAAACTTTCACACATGGACCAGATGGGCTCGAACCCGTGCCGGTTCAGCGGTGTGAGGCTAACGGTCACCAGCGAAGCGCCTTAGACCACTCGGCCACCGAGGGCCCCTAATTAACTATGACGGCCAATAACATCTTGATGTGGGATTTTAGTATAGATAGTCGAGAGATCCCATGTAGATGCACATCTGTACGGTATATCCACAAGGCGAAGATTAATTTGTCTACATGATGACTGTACATTGCTAGTCACACATGCTCAGTTAATCATATCATAGTTAGTTATATCGTCGATATATGGCTGAAACAATCCTGAACATGACGCTAAACCTAACTCACTGACTCCGTGAGACATTTTGGGGTGTTCAATATCCACATACATATAACGCCATAGTTTGCGTTGTCCTTTCAAGAGTAATCTACATATAGCGATGCTACAATTGACCTGTTAGCATCTGCAATAAATACACTCGATGAAATACGATCGACGGGGCATACCATTTGCTGAAGGAGTAAAGGAAACATTCAATTACTTCTAAAGATATAAATTGCAAGCATTAATTTGTCGCAAGGAATACATATACCCAAGGATTTATTACAGCACTGTAATTGCCATTCATGCGGTTAAAATTTCAGGTTTGCATGTAGGTGGCACCACCTAGGGATGGAGTCAATGTACATGGAACGCGATTCGAAGCGACTGGAAACGAAAAGTCGGTGGTGGTACATATCAAATGTTGGAATAATCCGTTATATCGTTCTATATTTACTGTCCGGAAAAGAAATGTCTAAGCTTGGTCTCCAGGTGGCGCCAACCATGGGTATATGTGCACGGGACGGAATACCCAGCAACATCGCGGGGTCGTGGAAATGAAATTGAAGTTGATCCAGGTGGCGCCATCTATGGGCATGTGCTGGAGAAATGCGACCCCAAGCGATACATTATGCCACATACCGGATACGGAAAGAATCAGTTAAGTCTAAATATATTGCCCGAGGAAGAAATCTGGCACGGGCTATGGGTGTGTGGAGGGAAAGTGATCCCAAGCGACATCCTGCGGCATGACATCTGCATCCCAAATTTGGAAATAATCAGTTTTTGTCTGGAAATTAATTTTAAGTTTGGCCTCCCGGTAGCACCACCCGTGGGTGTATGTAGACGGAACGGAATACTAGGCAACATCGTGCAGCAAGATATCGATATACCAAATTTATGTAAGAATCCTTAAAATGGTTTTATTTTTTGTCTTGAAAACGAAATTTCACGTTGCTCTCCGGTTGCGCCACCTATGAGCATTTGTCGATGGAATGCGGCCCCAAGCGACATCTTGTAGCATGATATTGTGCCACCTATGTGTGTGTGAACGGAAAGCGATCCCAAGCGACATTCGGCGGCATGATATCTGCGTACCAAATTCGTAAAGAATAGCTTACTTCATTGTAATTTTACGATACGAAAATTAAATTTAATGTTTCGCCTATAGGTGGCGCCACCGATGGGTATATTTAGACGGAATGGAATACCAAGCAACATCTTGTGGAAAGATATCGATGCACCAAAACAAATTTTTGTGTGGAAACGAAATATTAAGTTTTCCCAGGTGGCACCAAAGGGTATATATGAAGATAAAATGCCACCTCAAGCGACATCATTTGGCATGATATACACCGGGCTATACATATATGATAATTCGTTCTAATTTTATCATCAAAAAACGCAATTCCAGTTGGCGCCCTGGAAGTGCCACCTTTGGCCGCCTGGAAGTGCCATCTATATGGAAGAAATGTATACATGTTCCACAGATCCACTGATTTACTTATATTGTCGTAGTACACATATGAATGAACGAATGAATGAATGAATGAATAGGCTGTGAATCATGGCTATGAACCAGTCACTGAATAAGTTATAGAAACAAATGATAATAGGCAAATCAGTATAGATTACCGGAGTAAGCGATTTTAGATACAAATATCGAAGATCAAATGATGTAAACTCTGATGAAAATTGCTGTCACCGTCAGATGTAAAGAACGGTTCAAATTAAATTGGAAATATATATAGAGCAAAAACACTTATTCGCGTAAGTCTGACAGGCCTGACGCCGACCAAGGGCTTATTCCCCATCTCGTTGACATAGTTCAAATGACCATAGCTCAAAATGACTATGTACAATCTGCATATACTCATGTCTATAATGTTGGGGACAGATTCATGACTACCCAACAATGACGAGATTGTAATAAATCGCAGCCTTGTAGCGCTCATAGATGTGGTGTATTTGGGAGACGGAAACAGAACGTACATGCAGATTAGACAAGTATAATTGTGCCGACTGAGAATAGAGGGAAATCTTAATCCAACGCTGTGTGGATAATCGAGTTTCACTAAAAATAATACCAAGGAGTAGGTGCGTTCATACACTACTGAACATTGTACAGATACTCGACATTAATTTCTGACATAACGTGATAACCATGAACATCTCTCAATCTCTTAATTCAGCACAAGGCTGACCACATCAAAGATATAATAGCTGAGAGGAACGTGGAGATGACACACTTCTAGGCCAGCTGCTTTAAGCCCAAGCGTAACATCGATGATATCCCGGTCGTTAAATAGCATTGTGACACATGTGGTGTCCAGTGACCAGTCGTCGTTTTGTTCAGCCTGATCAAGATCTGCTTCTGTATTCAGTAGACAATCGAAATGCTCGTATGAATTACATCATGAGCAATAGACACATTCCTGGGTATTTAACCTCTTCCCACTTCCCTTATATGTGTTGTAATTTTTTCCTGTATATGGCGAGATTCTGCTGGTGGACGTTTCGTCCCCGAGGCCCGCCCCCTGTACAGACCTTTTGGTCTTTGATATATGTTGGCATTTGTGGGAAGTTGATGCTGGGTCGACATCGGGCTTACAGACTAGTCTTTTGTGTTAATTGCCGTCATTTACATCTGACGACGATACAGCTCACCAATCTCCAATGTACGAGTTGTCACAGCGAAACAGCTCACCAATTACCAGTATACGAGTTGCCAGAGCATTTCCATCATAGCTCTCTAGATTTGTATCTAATACCGCTTATGCCGGTGCTAGGGGCCGTGTGGTCATATCATCCAAGTTGCCACATGAACAGGTACAATAAAAGCGTACCTGAGATACAACACATATCACGAATCGTTAGATTCTTGGTATGTGCTTTAGAATAGGTTAACCAGAAGACTATTCTGTGAAGTCATGTGACGCAGTCAGTATGTCAGCACCTCTTCCCACTTCCCTTATATGTGTTGTAATTTAGATTAGCTCTACACATTTTGCACGGGTTCGTATGGAGACGGGTGACATTATCTCCAGGTCCCGGCCAATACCAAATACCGTGACTATAGCTTGCTGGCTTTACTTGACACAATGATGACGACTACTTGCCCATAATGGCTACACATATGCACGATATACAAGCGTTTAATCCGTCATTCCAGATTCCGCCATGGCTACACATATATACGATATACAAGCGTTTAATCCGTCATTCCATATTCCGCCATCGTCCATTAAAGAATTTCCGCATCCATAATCCATATAATAACATTAGCATCAAATTGAAAGGATAAATCATAGAACATAAAACTAGGCTATTTTCCTGCCAGGGAGAAGAGTTTCCAATGATGCCAGTAAGACATCATGATGTTCCGAAAATGTGAAATCCGTATCGCTGATCAGTATTCTTAATCCATGTGATATACGTTGTAAGGTCGTTATCTAGATTATGATGTATCTCAGTCACGCTACCATTGTGTCTGTTCATATGAACACTTTGAAATACATAGGTTCATACGGCCCCTAGCCCCGGGTTAAGCGCAATTAGACACAAGTTACGAAACATACCGCCAGATAGATCTTGCACGTTACGCTCGTATTTTGCTATCAGCATGCGATATGTATCGCCAAATTTGAGAAACTTCGAGTGGAAGCGCTTAATGATATAGCCCTGTTTTACAAGTTCCTGTAATAATGTTTTGTGACGTTGATTATAATCGCCGCATTTAACACAGCATCTAGCAAATGCTACTAGGCGAGATATGTATACGCCAAATGCAGGTCCCTCCGGTATATTACTGTCCAGATAGGAATGTCAAAAGCCGACGAGAGAGAAGGCCCGCTTCACTTTTGTAGAGAAATAGGTCTAAATAAAACGTGCCGCTAAGGCCATCTGTAGTTTCCATCAAATCCAGTGAAGGTGGAAGTATATCCTTCACTGCCTCATTTATATAACGATTATCCACAGAAAGAAAATCTTCTATTTAGCGACTGGGGAATGAGACGGAAGGGGTTTTGAAATTAACTGTTTTTTAGAAAGGGATGCATATAGTCGTAACGAAGGTGCCAACTCCCTAATTACAAGCGTCTGATCCGTCATTCATAATTCAGCCGTCGTCCATTAAAGAATATCCGCGTCCATAATCCAAAGACATATTCCATATAACAGTATTACCAAATTCAAAAAGACAATCATAGTATACATAAACATATGCTAGTTTCCTGCAAAAGAGAAGTGGTCAACAGTTTTCAATGATGCCGGCAAGACAGCATGGTGTTCCAAAAATCAAATCCGTATCGTTGATCAGTATTCTTAATCCATAATATTCGTTGTAAAGTCATCTAGAGAATGATGTATCTCAGGCACGCTTTGATTGTGACTGTTCATATGAGCACCATGAGAATCTTGAAGTACATGAGTTCATACGGCTCCTAGCCCCGGGTTAAGCGAAATTAGAAACAATTTACGAAACGTAACGCCATAGATCTTGCACGCTACGGTCGTATTTTGCTGTCAGCATGCGATATGTATCGCCAAATTTGAGAAATTTTGAGTGGAGGCACTTGGTGATATAGCTCTGAGTTATAAATGTCTGCAACAATGTTTTGTGACGTTGATGAAAATCGTCACATTTAATACAGGATCTCGCAAATGCTACTTGGCGAGATATGTATATATACGCCATTTGCAGGTCCCACTGGAATATTACTGTTCAGAAAGGGATAGTTTACGATTTCGAAATTGTAATCATCTCTTTTGTCATAAAGTCGACGACAGAGAAGACCCGCTTCATTTGTATAGAGATATAGGTCTAAATATGATGTGACGATAGGGCTATCTGTAGTTTCCTTCAAATCCAGTGAAGGTGGATATATATCCTTCACTGCGTCATTTACATAGCGATTATCCACATCGAGAAGATCGTCTTTTTAGCGTTTGGTGAATCAGAAGGAACGGCTTTGAACGTATCGGTTTTTGAAAGTCATATTCATAAGAGAACAGATATAGGTCAGCCAACAGTAGTGCACAATTAATACCCATTGCAATACCTATATGCTGTTGATATATTGTGTTGCTAAATTTCACATAGATATTTTTAATGAGAAACTCAAGCAACTCTATAAACAATGATATCTCTTGTATGTAGTAGAGCTAAAGAATGCTTTATAACTTCTGACATTAATATATCTACGATCAGTTTTCTTGAACACAGATACTATTAATGAACTTAGACGGTCAATAAGGTTCTGGTGAGAGATTGTAGTATAGAAAGTCGAGAAATCCCATGTGGATACATGTCTGTACGGTATGTGACCTTTAGCATAAAGTTCTTTCGTAAGTACCGTTTTTACAAATTATCCGATTGTATACGTTCCTTGTATCTTCAAGTCCATTCCATAGCCTCAAATATACGGTGTTTGTGGATAAACACTCATTGAAGTCAGGATGTCAATATCCAGCGTTCTAACCGTGACCATTGTTTTTAATTGTTTCAATCTATATTTATTTTGGACTTCTGTTTCTGGCAAGAAGTCATATGACCCCATTCTAACTGCATTTCTAAAAACATCATGAGGATCAAAATGATCCCTGGGATGATTTTGTATGTCGGCCACGCTTTTATAGTAGCTCTTAATATTGACATCTTGAATGCACCAGCTTGAGCGGCGTTAGATACAAATATTCTAGAACAATAATGTAGTAGCCCTATCAAGTCATCTGATGGAAAGTGATGAACTAGATTACCGTTAGATAGAGGAAACGACCCAAACAGGAAAAATATTAGAGTGCTAGTTCTTATTCAGAAGGTCCCTGGATTAAAATTCATGAAATAATGAAAATCGCATTTTTATTTTGCGAGTGCATATATGAAGGGAAGGCGATGTGTTACAATGTCAAGATCACTTGAAGAAAATCATCGAAACATCGAAATTCTAAACAAATTTTAATGATTATATCAGTGAGCGACAATAGGCCAGTTACTGAAATTGGTTCCCCCCTTCCCCAGAGCAGGATTTTATTGAAAAACATTGTCTGTGCTAATACACTAGTCCAAGGATGGAGACGTCAAAGGTCAAGGCCACTGACTATAGCAAATCATATTTTTGTGAGTGCATGCATGAGTGGGAATCGAAATTTGAAATTTGGAACTGACCAGTCAAGTGGTTTAATCCTAGAGTATCAATCACTTGACGCACTGTTGTTTCTATATAGAACTTCATTCCTCACCTGAACGAAGGCGATCCATTCCCTGACATGGGAGGATAGTTCGAGTCGGACGTTTCGACGATATGTATCCCTGGCCTATATAATACGTTTCCTTATCTAATATGGGCAACCTGACGACAGTCGTAAATATGCTATACTGAAGTGTTGAAAATAGGAGCAAATATCTCGAACAATGAAACCCACTATTCGCCAATTCGAAGGAATTTCTTTCTTGTTCAATAGGATCTAAACGCAGACAATTCATCAGGGTAAATGTAATAGACTCTATCTTTATATTCTGATTGGCTGAACCGTGTTTCATCAGAAAAGTTGGATTCTGGTATTTAGACAGTCTGCGAAAATTATGGGCAACTGTTACGGTTCTGCTGCCTTGTAGACCATTTGATCTGAACTTTAAGTTACGTCGATAAATGTAATTAACCCCCTTTGAATCGGATGTACATGTATTATGATCCCAAAGTCTTGTGGTATACCAAGGAATCCTTCTTTTTTGTTTTTACCTACCAACTAAGAATGACTTGCTTGACTTTCAATTATAATCACTTTGACAGCTTCCGTGTGATTTTTGCATTAACAGGACATAAGGCTAACAAAATAAGATTTTTAGCGCAGGTAACAATGCCGTCATAAATTGAAGCGCTATGCAAGAGGTGGGAATAATTGAGGTCTGGTGACTAGAAAGCAACCGTACGTCTCCACAGAAATATTCCCTCACATTCAGATCCTGAAATACGGTGGATTCTCGGACGTGGTCTTAGTATCCCAGCCGCGCTTTTACTGCGGAGTTCAAACTAGAAACTAGCCTAGTTTTAGGTATACTATGATTATTCTTTTAATTTGATGCTAATGTTATTATATGAATTAAGACTTTGAATTATGGACGCGGAAATTATTTAATGGACGACGGTTGAATATTGAATGACTGACTAGACGCTTGTATTCATGTGGAGACTACGAATTATCCACACGGCCCCTAGCACCGAATTATGCGGATCTAAAAAATGGGGAAAATGTACGTCTGGCGACTGAAACCAACAGTCATCAGTCGTCAAAATGTATAACAAAGTGATTGAAGTGCACATTTAACATTTGTTGTATGAATAGAGCATTCTCAAAATCAAATAATATCTCAATATTTGGTGGCCTGAACGTAATATTATTGTTGAAGATTTAAATTTCATATAGTGTTGCAAAGATATCCTATATTTTGCCTATAATCGAGGACAATCCCTTTTGTGTACTAACAGAAACATTACCACCAGGATCTAACAAAGCATTTGCCAATAAAATTATCAAACTAATCCCCAACACACATGTAACTTTAGCGATAAAACTACAGCATAATTTGCCTTTGTGAAAACTATACAGCTAAAAGCGGAACAATATCCGAAATAAATGACACAGATCGCTGTTTAAATCAAAACGATCGAAATAAGCACTTGATCACCACACAATGGCTCGGTGTCACTTCATGGCCGACTCATTAAAATACTAGCGTAAAACCCGTCCTTTGGACAGCTTGCCTATTTTTTACCCTCACCTACCCTTTGCATTCTACCTCGGATATCTTTCTGAACATCTTTCAGTAATGAAAGATACACATGCGCATGTTATGTTACGTAAATGTCCACAGTTTCACGGCCTTACAGTTTCGCAGCACGTAAATGCACATGTGTCCGGCTCCCTCTGGGTATTCGGTACTCTGTTTGACTTTTATATATTTTAAATTTCATTTTCCAGCAACATAGCTATCCTGACCAAGTTTGACAACCGTTTGACCATAATATAATTCCGGTCTCTAATTGGCGTCAAATGCTCTTTGTTTTTACTTATTTAATTTGCAGTGACCATAATATTGTTCAAAAGAAGTTTGGTGTCATGTCGTCCAATCAAATGACCGTACGAGCCGGATAAGCTAACACAGGCGCTTACTCAATTATAGTAAGATTGTGTATAATGATAATAAAGTTTTTAGTTAATATGGTGGCATTGTTTTCATTTATCCGAATCATCCATCTTTGAACTATTAGGAATTACAAGCGCCTGGCCCGTCATTCATAATTCAGCCGTCGTCCATTAAAGAATATCCGCGTCCATAATCCAAAAACCTATTCCATATAACAGTTTTAGCACCAAATTCAAAAAGACAATCATAGTATACATAAACATAGGCTAGATTCCTGCAAGAGAGAAGCGGTCAACAGTTTTCAATGATGCCAACAAGACATCATGATGTTCCAAAAATATCAAATCCGTATCGCTGATCAGTATTCTTAATCCATAATATTCGTTCTAAAGTCGTCATCTAGAGAATGACGTATCTCAGTCACGCTTTGATTGTGACTGTTCATATGAGCACCATGAGGATCTTGAAGTACATGAGTTCATACGGCCCCTAGCCCCGAGTTGAGCGAAATTAGACACAAGTCACGAAACGTAACGCCATAGATCTTGCACGGCACGCTCGAATTTTGCTATCAGCATGCGATATATATCGCCAAATTTGGGAAACTTTGCGTCGAGGCGCTTGGTGGTATAGCCCTGTTTTATAAGTTTCTGCAACAATGTTTTGTGACGTCGAAGGAAGTCATCTCCAGAAGGAAATTGGATAAAGTATATTTTGAAAATCTGGAAGTACAAATATTTTGATGAGATCTTCAGAAGTTATTGAGGACATTAGAATGATTACTTTCCAAAAGTCAATTAAAATTCAGTTGTATTAATCGGAATAACAAAATAATCACAATTCTAATTACCGGAATTAACAGCTTCAGAAAATGTATCACGTATTTTGGTAAAAAAAACCTGATAAAGTATCGCAAGGGATCGTGGAAACTTAATGATAAACAAATGGTTTTCTTGCGGCTGTGCGAATTCATACTATAAGAAAGTGCTAGTGGAAAACGAACTTGATATCACTCATTCAAAATGTTTTGCATTCTACCTCAGTTATCTCGAATTCTTTTATTTGCATTTTGTCTGTTTTCGTTTTTTTTAATTCTAAAACTTACACTGAAACGGTATTTTGACCTTTACTTCGATGACTAGTTCCAACCAATCTATCAAGACAGGAGTTGGTGATATAGGAGACTTCTGCCAATATTCCATCGATTTTGTATTAGCTTGGAATAAAATACGTGAGAAAATCTTAGATGAATTGCCAAATTTTAACACTCTTTGCCTGAACGATTTAAATATAATGGTCAGACGTGGCAGACAGGAATTGCTCTACAGTATTGGTGAGCCAGCCGATCTGGTTCAACTATTCAATCACAAATCAAACTCAAATTTGGTTTTGCTTGACGCAAGTGGGTCTACTTCACTAGGATCGTTTATTCTTGCAGCGGGTGGCTCGATTCACGAGTAGCCGTTATTCGTTTTAGTAGGGTTGATAATCCTGATTCTCATTGATTGGTGGATACCGGCGTTAGATTTGATACGGACTGGGTTACTGTTGTTTTATATAATCAATCAGATTCTTTCCCTTTGATACATTTGGATGTCGGCGTGAAGAAATGTAAAAAGAAATCACAATAAGGCCTGTTTTACCCCCAGATCATCGGGATGCCGGGTAAACATGTACCTCAGGTCGCCCAGTAGGTTTATCTGTCGTTCGTCCATCAACAATTTCTTGACCTGTTCATATCTCTGTTATTATTTGGTGAACTACTTTGAAACTTACATGGAACATGCATGCTTAGTACCTTGCATGTGTGCACTGTTGGGTTTGTTAGGTTTTTGTAGCCGTTATGATAAATACACGGAGTTATGGGTCTTTAACGTCGACATCTATAATGCTATTTACCACTTTCTTATCTGAGCTGTCGCTCCTTCAATAATGGGCGAGGACGTTTGAATCTGTTCGTAAAGATGCTTATATAGTATCATGTTGGTGTGCATTGTCTAGGGTTTGTTTTATTTTTTATATTTTATTCTTATTATTTTATTAATTTATTTTTTTGCATTTATTTATTTATTTATCTTTTTACCCCTTTTGGTGATTTCACCCACAGCTATGGCCTTTAGCACATTTATAGCCCTCTATCTCATGGCACACAACATACATCAATTATACCGATCATGTTGCTGGTCATATTTCAGTTACTATCCCGCGAACAGCTCGCGAAACTTACAGATCTCGGACCACTGAAAATGTACGTTCATGTTAACTAACTTCTCGACAGGTGTTAGTCACCTAGATTGTGAGTAATGCGCGCTCGTTCAAATGGCGTCATACGTTTTTCGGATGGATAATTTGAGTGCCTGTTCGCTGTGTTTTTTAGTGATTTGAGACTTGCATGTCTAGTAACTTGTGGATATGTACTGTGAAATGCATGGTGTAGTTCTTTGCTTCACTCGAATCATTTTTGCCATATTTATGGCCCTTTTCCCATACATGCATGTCTTCACAGAGACCAAGTTACCTCCATGTTATCTATATCTATATCCGATATATTATCAGATTTAGCCCATTTTTATTCGCCCATTGCTATATTGCGATAGCCTCTGTCCATTTGGCCTTTAATTCTGTTGTCTGTGTAATAATACAGGTTCCTGGTTATGGATTGGTCAAACGCTGTGTATATGTAAGCATGGGGGAAAGAAAGTCATTTCCTGGCCAGAAAATCATAGAAAACCCAGATAGTGGCGTTTTATCTCCGGTTAGGGTCATAGAATATGAAATAATTCAAGGAAAATATATTTTCGGAATGTGTAGGTACTATATATATTTTCGTGCTCCACAATTCTGCACCCACGTTACCCAAGAATCTCCTAGTAGCAACCTTGAAATGTTGAACTTCATGTTTACTATGCCATCAGTCGCATTTCCATTTGTGGGCATGTTAACAATGAAAAGTGCGACCACATACGGAAAAGCCGACTTTTTGTGAATCATAGACTGCAAAGACCAATTTAATTTTATATCTGACCACTTACTTGTGTGTCAACCCCAATTACAAATGGTGAGTTTGATAGCGTAGAATAATAGGTTTAGAGAAAAGAACGATAAATTAACCTAATTATGAAATCACAAGAATAATTACAAACATAGGCGATTATGCCTGCACTTCATCAAAGTGAAACTGGACAAATAAAGCAATGTCATTCTCAACATCTAATGTGGCTCATTTTATGGATATTCGAATGAGACGGTCGCACTCTTGTAGTTTCCATATCTATGTTTCATTGGTACACTAGGTTCATAGTTCAATATGGTCATATTTAGAAAATGCCACACACCAGTAATTACTCCTGGAAATAAAAAAATTTAGGGTGCGGGAAGCAATAAGTAAATCAATATATCGTAACAGTAGATTTTCTCCATGACAACATATATCGATTAAAACTCACGATATTATTCATACTTGATGTTTTTGTGTATATATACTGTTTTCGAGAATGCCACGAAATGAGAATGCCACGGGTTCATACATACATGTGCCTATATATTTTATACACAGATGAGTAAATAATCTTCCAATATTTCCATCTGTTATCAAAACAGGCTTACGTATTATCACAATAATATGTAATTTTCGTTTTGTATACTACAGATAGGATTGTGCAGTAGTCTTTGAAAGAATATACTATGGGAGCTCTCTGTTTGCGCTTGCACGAGTATAAATTGCTTTTCTCTAATAAAACGATATGTGAACACAATTATAATCATTCAATTGCACCCCAAAATATGTGTAATCGTACGGAAACAAGATAGGCTTTCACAAGTCTTTTTCCCTAGCTAAAATCTCATAGATCTGTATCTTTCACTTATTCTATGAAACAAAAGGATCCTTTTTTTCGGAGATTATACAAATATGACCGCAATATGATAAACTACAAGGTCGTGGAGTGTCAGCTCTCAAAATTTTGTCGTTCTGGAAATAGACCTTAATGCTCCCCACCCATTCCCAGATCTGGTAGGGTTAAGCTTCACAAAAAGCTTTTTTCATATTCTGAGTAACGTTCATTGTGTAAACTTTCGTGAATAATGAAAGCGGTTGTGACGTCAAGTATATTTGTTTACTGGTAGTGTTTCCCTTGGTTAAAACATGTACGTCATAATTCGTAACCGCATCTCTGAATCTTCCTACAACAATACACAGTTTGTATTTACCCTGTACCAATCATGGAATTGCTAAAATGTCAAAAAACCCCACACCAGTTATCATTATTCCAATTCAGTTTGTTTCCATACACTCTTTACAAGCAGTGGAATACAGAATAAAAGAAACATATCATTAAACGTCAGTTAAAAAAATTATTACAAGCGTCTGATCCGTCATTCATAATTCAGCCGTCGTCCATTAAAAAATATCTGCGTCCACAATCCAAAGACCTATTTCATATTCCATATAACACCTTAGCAGCAAATTCAAAAATCAACAGATTGATATTGTGTTTTGCTGGGTACCTAGTCACGTTGACATCAAAGGTAATACTGAAGCTGATAAAATGGCTAAGGCAGCCCTTGATGATGAGGCTGATACTGTTGGAATCTCATACAGTGATTTCAGACCATCTATCTGTGCTTATGTGAGAAAGTTGTTTCAATCTTTATGGGATGCTATGGATAATAACAAACTTCACGAGTTCAAAACAACTGTAGGCTATACTCATCTGAACAGCCAGAAACGTTTCAATCAAGCCATGATTAGGCGATGTAGAATCGGCCATACACGATTAACTCACAAACACCCCATAAACTTTTCGCTATTCCTAAGGCTAGGGGGCTGAATCTTGCCCCTCATAAATATTTTCGCTATTTCTAAGGCTAGGGGGCTGAATCTTGCCACACTATATCTTCGAATAAAGCTCTAGTAGAAAATGAGAAAAAAATCCAAGATGGTCGCCATGATGACGTCACAGTGACGTCATTTTCAAAACCGGCCTATTCGATCGATTTTTCGGTCAAATTTTTCGATTTTTTTATTTAAGCGTTTTCTTCGCAAACACTGAATAATAAATAAATAATAATCTGACACGAAATAAAATATGTTTTACCCACTTTTCCATGCAAAAAACCCACAAATTTTGTAGAAAATCTGACGAAAACATCACTTTTCTGGTACCCCACATGGTGGTTCATGCAAATAGGTTGAAAATGACCCCGATATGATAAGTTACAAAGTCACGGAGAATCTGCTCTAATTTTTTTGTCGTTCCGGAGATAGAAGCAAAAAAAGTAACAGGGGGGGGGGGAGGGGAAAGTGCCCCCCAGGCCAGGTAGGGTTAAAGTGATATGATCGTGAATCAACGCACTATTAAACTTTCTCCAACCATTGCTGCGTTGTCTCCGGTAATATTGGATATATTTGAACGACGGTTTGTAACAAGTTCATCATCCAGAATAGTTCCCGCTCTTGGATTTTTCTCTCAAACCCGAAGGAAAACTCATTGGTGGATGGATAGACTTTATCCCAGCCATGGTCGGATTCAGAAAAATGTTTACCTATAAGCAGTTGCCTTTCCTAACGGATTTTCTGTGACCATCACCCTGAGATGGAGTCTTTGTGTGGTCTAGCCAACATACTGTTGACCACACTCCTTACAGGAAACTAAATAAATATATACTGTTACCACACTTCGTACAGGTCCAGAAAAATACTTACCTATATGCAATGGCTTTTTCCCAACGCGTGATCATCACCCAATATCTGTGATTACCACCCAATAACGCATTCCTCTTGGATACGGGTATTTTTCCTACGAAGTAGGCTACAGATCGCAAATTGTCCGGTAATGAGTGAGTGAGTGAGTCAGTCAGTCCATCCGAGTCCTTTCGTCGGTAAAATAAGGAGAACCATTGACATTAGAACCTTGATTTTTGGCACGAACGTGCATTAGGGCATTGTTACCAACAAGTTCTGAGCTGACCGAATTCTGCTGAAAATTTGATTTATAATTATTTATTTTATTATTTATTGATAGCTCAGCGAGTGCACTGTCATGCCCATCGGGAACCCTTGGCTGTATGTTTCACTGTATATATAACACAGTACAAAACGTGATGGGATAATGAAATAGGAAATGCTAATTTTCCATCATTTGTTAGTGCATTTATCTACACTGCTATTACTAACTTGCCAGCCTACACACAATTCAGTATATTATTATAGATACATGTAAACTGTGGCCTTTAACGTGTATCCTATTTCACATCCTTGAAACATTTCCTCACAGACCACATCAGGCGTCAAATTCAGGTCACGTTACAGTTACGCATTGGTGGTGAAATATACTACATCAACCAATTAAGTCAGCCTGGTGGAGAAAGAAAGATGAGGTATCATCCTTCAGATTAGTCTGCGTGAGCAACAATGATAAAAGTTTACTGAGGGTGAAACAAAGCCATGACGGCATGTTTAAAGGGTCTTAATTTATTTTCTTTGGGTAGAATTTAACTAGATAAAGTAAGTAGACGCTATTTATTCGTCTTTGTACCGGTTATGCTCAGGAGAATGGCATGACATCATTATCTTGTGCAGAGAAGGTGTTGGTCTTGAGTTGAATTACCGTAAACTACATAAATGCTACCTTTCTACTATAGTACTATATACAAAAATTTGTTGTATTGTTAGGAAAATAATGCGATTCAAAAAGTTGTTTTGATCCTGGACAAGGATACTGAAAACCATTAAAGAGATCGATATATTTTCACACGTAAAGCTTGAAATCTACTGAACTTTTTTATTATTCAATCTGTTTCCTTTAGTTAAAAAATTGTAAAATTAAATCGGCGATCATTATTTATTTTTGGAATGAAGGCGCATTAGGAGATTGTTACCAACAAGTTCTGAGCTGACCTACTTTTGATGAAAATTTCTGGTGATTTTTTATGAAAATCACTGGCGATTCTGACTTGGGCGGTGCCCATCTTAATATAGGCAAGATTTTAACTGGGGGCGGGATTTCCAAGAGTTCAGTTCGCGTTCCGAGTCCTAATGCCTACTCTACTTCGTAGGTCCTGTGACGTTAGTCACACTGCTCATGTGTGATAATGAAGTAGACTATAAATATGAGAACATATAATAGCACAAACTCAGGATTATTATTCCTCACAATTGTCTGAAATTGTTCTCTTGAGATAATGTAGTAAATTCAGGGATCGCAGATTCAATGTCATGGAATAGTTTACTTCTGATTCTGAACAATATAAGACAAAGTATATCTCACTTTTCACGGCATTACAGACACAATTTGCACGCGATGAGTGGAATTACTGGATGACAGTACCGCTCCGTATCGTTCTTGAGTTTGTGGTTGCTGAAAAGGCTACAGAAGGATATTCTGTTTTTAAAGTAACTTGTGTGTACAAGATATGGTTCTATTTGAAAGATCTGCTTCAGCCTAATATGTTTCCAATTTATTTTACTGTCGGGTCATTATATTCTCCCTAAACCAATCTCTAGACAAAGTGGAAAAATGGATCGGATCAATCCCACGACAGACTCACTACAAAATTCATCCTGTAAATCATTACTGGCACCAGCTTTCGATATGATGATTTAAAGCTGGATTAACGAGTTTTGTTTGCATGGTAGATATGGCGATTCTCTGGGAAGTTTTTGATCTGACTTTACAAAAATGTTCTCCACACTATGTACTGGATGCAAATAATATACGAAGAAAATCACTCACTGACTTTCAGATGTCGTCAACAATTTGAACGTCTTGTCCCCAAAACATGCCACAGCGGCCAGTTCAAGCAAGTCAGGTGAAATTCAGTGATTGTAACTGTATGCGGATGTGCCGATATATATATATTATATTAGGCATACAATTCCAATCGTTTGAAGTCAGCAAATCATACTGTAATGTTTTCCTTGATATGGCAGGTATGTGGTTCGTTGATGATGACGGCTGTTTCTTTTAATTTCAGTTGCTGTTGTGTGCATACCGATGACTGTGGCGGAGAAGGTTTACAGCCTGTGGGTGTACGGCGAGGTCATGTGCAAGGCAGCGAACTTCTTACAAGGTAAAGGCAAAACATAAGACCATCCAGCACAGAAGCTGGGAAAAGCTAATGGCACGACGAGAACCTCATGACTGAATATCGCTAATG
Source organism: Hanleya hanleyi (assembly GCA_036873755.1). Lineage (NCBI taxonomy): Eukaryota > Metazoa > Mollusca > Polyplacophora > Lepidopleurida > Hanleyidae > Hanleya > Hanleya hanleyi. Next base: position 40,041 of record JAVTVY010029700.1, on the reverse strand, counting down.
GCATTACAGAACGTACATCATGATATCTTTCTGCCATCTTTGAAAATTGTTGACCGCTTCTCGCTTGCAGGAAGCCAACTACATGTACTTATTTTTATTGCTTTGATTTGGTGCTGTCTATCGAAAAAGGTATTTCGAATGCAGAATAGTGGATGTTGGATGTGATGCCTATACGGTAAACACCAATGTACAATTCAATACAATTTTTACCTAATCTGGTGAATTGTGGATTCGCTCGAGTGGAATTGGTAGAGATTTCTTGTACGAATTTACCAGTCTTCAGTTTCAAACATTGTTCAAGAGACAATTTTGCAATTGCCTCATGTTCTTCAACTGATACATCTTTCCCGCTGTCATTTAGAAAGTTTCTTGGAAAAGCTCTTAATCAATAAGGCAGTAAGCAGGAACGCAACAGACATGTACCATACCTGTACGACTGACCGATTTAGCGAATATGATCGATTCTAACATGTACAGCTGCCCCTAGAATCTGGGGGATACCCGATATTTCGATACGAAAATACTACTCAGCGCTGTAACATTTAAAACAAACACTATAAAATCCAACACGCGGATGCATTTTTCACAGCGACGGGAGCACTACGCTAACAAAAAAATCGTTATAATGTTTAATAAGTGTTTATTTCTATATTTTAGGTGTTTCGGTGACTGCTAGTACCTTCACATTGGCGGCAATGAGCATGGACAGATGCTTGGCAATACGCCACCCAATGAAATGCAGGAGCATAAGGACTTCCGGTCACGTGCGAACACTACTGATCTTTATTTGGATACTTTCTGCCGTTATTATTTCTCCACTTTTGTTTCTTCGAAAAACAGAATCGCATGAATTTTCACCCACCAAATTGATTACATACTGTGTAGAAAGATGGCCTACGGTAGAAACCAGGAGGATTTATGACGTTGTGTTGTTAATAGTGATGTATGCCATACCGGGCACTATAGCCATTGTTTCGTATTCTTTAATGGGTCGACGATTGTGGACGCCAGACAAAACACTGGAGCATTCTAGAAGACAAAATTCACAGTACTGTAAGAATCGAGCAACTGATGCTCTTATGGCTGGTCGCCGCAATCTAGCGAGGATGTTGATCGTCATGGCGTCTCTGTTTGCTGCGTGCTGGTTGCCTTATTACATAATTATAACATACACAGATTTTGCCGCCAAAGATGATACGGCCTCTGCTTTAGACTTGCTCTCATTCTCTCTCGTTTTGGGTCATTTAAATAGTGCAATCAATCCTGTCTTGTACAGCTTCATGAACAGAACTTTCCGGAAGTACATGAAAAAGCTTTTGAGCTGCAGTCGACGGAAGAATAATTCCACTCCAAATGAAAAGGTAAGATCGAAATATCCGCTTTCCACGTCAGTTTATGAAAGGGATTTCTCCGGTTCGTGTTGATTTGCTTCTCATCGCTTCCGTTAACTTGATCGACAAGGACTAAGTTTCAAAGGTTGCCTTATGGCAGTATTTCAAGTATGTAGAAAGAACTACACGAGTGGTTCGTACAGACATTTTGATTTTAGATTGTTTGTCAGGAGTAAATTATTTCACTTTTGATTGCTGTGCCTGCTAAACACAGTGTACGGCACAATACATCACCATAATTCTCGAAATACAGCAGATGACGTCTACATTCGATTGAACATTCGACCGATCATGTTTCATTACACGAATTCTGTCTATTACTAATCTAATCGCACGTTGCAATCAACAGTAAGTACCATGCATGTTGATGAACCCAAAGGTCTGGAATTGCATTTGACTTTTATTTTACAATTAGGCGTATGTTATTTGATCGTGACGACCAGTGATAAAGTGAATAAATGATGATCATTTTATCCCATCTTATTACAAAATAATCGGATTTTTTATTAGTTATCGTTCTTTGTTTTTATAGGGTTTCCTCTTGGCACAAATGTCGTGGAAAACTCGAAGCGTAAGATCTTCTTTTGTGAGCTCATTCCGAGGGAAGTCAGTCTCCAACAACACAACCAGTACACTGGACAGAAGCCCCAAACGCAAAGCTTTGGATCAAGGAAGTCCGAAGCGAAACGTTCTGGCATACGGTGCCATAGCAAATGGCGGTACTGCGTCAGAAAGATATCTCAGATCTCCAAAGAGGGTGAAAGTTTGTTTTAGAACGTATCGTGACAAACACAATCGAAAGAAAGATCCCAATAGCGCCGGTTATTATAACGAAAATGGCTTTGGGACATTTGACGATGGATTGAATATTCCCACAACGATCGGCGAAGAAATGTCGGAATCCATCAAAACTAGTTCATCAACACAGCATGGTATCCCCAGTGGGAGCGAACATAGCTCCGACAACGACGAAGAGATTGATACTAGTAGATGCTCCGGGTGTAAAATTGATGTGAAGGCAATTACATGTGACACTACTGTCATTGCTAATCCTTGCACGGCTATGACTGGCGATGAATGCAGTGGTGCAGATGATGACATCCGTGATGTGAGATAGCTCCAAGAAGCATGGAATTTGGTTAGAATTGTGATATATATATCTCTCATGATGTGGCCAAATTGTCACTACCGCCAGATGCGAGAAGTCCGACTTAAGGTCATCCTCCATAAGCTTCATGGACATCACAGCAGCGGTACCGCGTGCTTTCATAAACACCGGTAGCGTTTTAAGCGAGTGTTAATATGTCAGGCCTGACAACTTGAGTGGAAATTCAGATAGTTTATTCAAATTTCGTTTGAAAAGTGCTATGAAATACCCGGAGTGCAGGTAATATCATTGCCCATCCCTTGTCACCCGAGGCGAAGCATTGGGTTCGATTGTGCTTGATGCGTTTTGGCTGTCTTTTGATGAATGATAATTGCCTAATTATCTACATACAGGACATTTGTATGGTTCTGTTTTGACGGGTGCTCCTAATGCTATTATATCCAGTATTTCAACAGTTCCAGTCAAAGTGCCTGGACGGGCAGAAAACACAAGGATTTTACGATTTGATCTAGTTTATTCTAACTAGTTATTCCTGAATATTTAGGGTAGCAAAATCGCTATATCAAGCGTGTTAATTAACCAGTATGAACTATGGATCATTAGTATTGTATATCAGTGGGTGCTTGACATACATGTAGAATGGTGAGAATCATAGGTTTTTAACGTGATTGGTCTCACAGATATTAGCAACGTCTGAATTAATAACGGCATTTATGGTGCACAGAGAATAAAGAAATTATTTTATCTTACGCACATATCTGATAGATGATATGCATTTCCGTTTTATTAAGCTTTTCCAAAGAGCAATAATCTAAAGCTTTTTAAGCAGAAATGCGCATAAGAGCCTTTTGATAGTTGGTATAGGACGTTTTCTCGTAATTTCAATATACGACTCAAAATATTTGGACAGATATACGGATTTTTCGATCCCGCTGAAGGAGGTTTGCACACGAACAGTGAAACAGCTTGGGCGGCGACGGATATATGACAACAAAGAAATAATAATGGGAATTTTATATCTGCTTCATTCCCTAAAGCGTTTATCTGAATCTAACATCCTCCGGAAGTCCAGTGTTTCCAATTATGTACTACTGAGAAATCCCATTTGACCATATATTGGAATTTTCAACCCGAAACCAACAACCCGAAATAACATAATCTCCTAAATCAGTAATCCTATAGGGCATCTTGATGGTGCGACGACCAGTATTGAAGGATGGGAATAATTTTATTACAAGTAGTCCAACAAGTTCTTGGTTTCAACTATTTCAAGTAATCAGTCTAATGTTATCAACATGATATTATTAAAACAATAATAATTAAACTTAACAGAGTCTTCTTGTTGTTACTTACATAAAACGATACTTGGAAATTATTTCTCCAGTTCAGTTCAGGTCTATTCAGCAAACGCAAAATAAGGATTTGCATAGTGATATGTGGCTATACGGCCTGTGAAGTTGAGACTCGTATAGATATCACAAGCCCGTGTGTAGAAAAGAAGTACCATGATTCCCCTTATTAACGTAGCTGTAATTTAAAGCCATATTGTGGTATTCAAGAAGAAACGGAGAGTGCAGTACTCGCATTAAAAATACCTAGCATGGTGGTTTGGCAACTGTTCAGTATACGTGTAAACGCGTGTGCATTCAATTGGGCGGACCCACCATTGTCTATGCTTACGAATGCAACTTCGTGCATATGCCAAATTTATTGACAGATAACCTCGTCGAAGCCCGTTTTCTTCTCATTCATCAAACGATTATACAGTCTCCATTGTTTGGATAATCCTTATATACGTGAGCCCGTAAATGATACCTGCCTTCTCTGTATTTAAGGGGGGATAATACCAGAAAAATAATTTCCAGAACTTAGAATCCCGTCATAAATTTGTAATAATTCCTCAAATAATTGAAGTATCCCACTGAAATCTTCACAGTTGATAGACTTGGCTGTGAGTGTTGCACAAAGGGTAGCAAGAATGATATACGTTCAAAAGAAGGGTGTAAAATAATGGTGTGAACTTACCGAATTGCACTGTCAATGGTTCAAGCAGAAGGATAATCCAAGAGTTGCTTAAAATTGGAATAAAACACAGATTGGGAGGTTCCAAAAAGTCCTCAACAGATGGTTACTGGAGTGAGGAAAGAGAAATACCTACAAAAGTGAAAAACAAAACAGGACACAAGAGGAAGTGAAACATTGGAGGTCACCATTTTGTTGTTGGCACTTTTTCAAACAACGCCATGATTATTAATGAATCTAAATTAACCCCTTTCAGTGAAACAAAATGATGAATTTAAATGACACCCCTCACAAACTACACGTGAAAAATATCCACATTGGTCAAAGGGTTAAAATTGATCAGGTTTCCCCACAATACTGCTTGCATACCCTACATGGAGTATCTATTACCATGACAATACAACAAGGTGCTCCAGTGACTGCAGTTGTAAACATAAGTTCAAGACGCATAACTCATTTTTTTTAGCGCTTGACACTAACATAACATAGGACAGAAATGTTTCATACACCTTAGAAATACATCATACGTTGTACGACATAATATCTTCATAATCTTCAAGAAAGAGACAAATCCCACCAATTTTTGTGCGTTGTTGATGTTCTGTACTTCTCTGCGGAAAGCGACACCTAGTGGCGAGGTTGACTGCAAATTGCTAACCCCGCAATGATCGGCACTTCCGGGAAATAGTCCTTAAGTGAAATAGTCATTATTACAGTTTCTAAACACCACACATGTCAATTTAATAATTAAGGCACACAATATCCATTTCGAACAATATAGAAATATATTCTTGAAAATGTTGGCGCATGAAACTCCACGAAGAGATTTGTCCCCATCACTGCCCCATCACAGCGCAGGAATAGGGAACTTATTTTAAACATGTGGAATTGTGCGTGATGAACAGGTAAATATTTCAGTTCATTCCTTGCACCTGTGGGTTTGACAAGTATGTCACGCGTAATTTTAAGACGTAAACTTCATTAGTCAAAGGTTGTCATTCCTTTGTCTTTTCTGTAGATTAAGTAATTCTTGCCCAAAAAAACAACAACATTGCGTTCTAAATGAAGTACCCATAATTCCCATAATTTTCATAATTGAAAATCTTGTTGGACAGGGTGTCATGGAAGCATAGATTTTGAAAAAGGCTCCACATTCAACAGTCTCTAGATTATAGTTTCCACTGTATCGTAGGTATTTCACACATTTCACAAAAGGCTCCACATTCAACAGTCTCTAGATTATAGTTTCCACTGTATCGTAGGTATTTCACACATTTCACTTGTTTTATCACCTCTCTATTGTTGCAATGAGTATCGTCTAATGTATATAGAGCATAATCAAAGCATATTTCGATCGTCATTTCCATTGGTAATTTTTGAAGACCTGTGTGTGACACATCGTTCGGGTAGTTCCCAGAATTGCTGCATATTTGACCTTCTCATAGACGACGTATCTGGTAGATGCGAAAGTTTGAAGAGAATATTCCAATTATTTTTTTCATTTATTCCACATTTTTTAAGGCACTCTGTAAAAAAAAGTCAAATAATTTTTCTGATATTATCCTCCCTTAAGGAAATCAATGGTAGACCAAATACAACAGCGTACTTACATGTAGACCTGTATATGATACTGAACAGGACTTAATACGCTAACTTCACCCCAGACGGTTCTTTGTATATGAAACGCCAAATATGACATTCGGTGGTCAGCCGTCGTCCGTGAACTCCACGCAGGCATAAATAACGAGTTTCTTACCAGAAAGAATTGTTAAGAAATTTCCAATAATTCCGGCAATATCATGTTTCTATTGTCAAATCATTATCGCTGATCAGTATGTTTTATTCAAGTCGTTTTCTAGTGCATATTGTATGCCAGTCACGCTTCGATTGTGACCTGATATCGACATCATCACGATCCTGCAATTAAAAGCAAGATTAAAAGGGCGGTGAAAAACAATACCGGTGTACTGACAAGAAATCAGATGGCCCCACAAATATACTGACTACATATTTCTAAAAACATCACAAAAATCAAAAGTGATCACTGTAATGACTGTATCCCAGCCCCGCATTTATTGAAGGTCGACCAGAAGAGAGCCCTGTCTGCATTGGAACAGTACGTTATTGGTTGGTCTAAGCGAGAAAAAGTTGAACCTACAGTACTCGCTGATTGGCTGGACCTCAACAAGAGCAAGGTCGTTGAAACAATCCGCCATATTTACAGAAGCACACTTCCCCAAGCAAAACAAGTACGGAGAAACCTCAATTCGCAAGAAGTTCTAGCAAATCTCCAGAGTAAATTCATCATAGTCTCAGCAGACAAAGCTCCAAATAATATAATATTCATATGTAAATATTACTATTACCAGGTGCTGGTTAAAGAATTGAGTGTAGACATATCATCATCAAATACGTCTACTTACTCCCAATCTACATTTACTCTGGAAGATTTATTTAACAATCACAAAAAAATTCTCAGGGAAAGAGGTATTTGTCTTCCAACCAATCATAACGACATGCCAAAAGTATACTGGACTCCCAAAATGCATAAATCACCATACAAAGCTAGATTCATAGCTGGTTCTAGAAGCTGCACCACCAAGCTTCTTTCAACCCTATTCGACGAAGGCCTTTCAGGAGGTAAAAGCATTTTGAGTAAGGTATTGCGCCACTATTTCTAAAAACTCTGGCGCTGAATGTATGTGGATATTGAAAAAAAACTCAAAATGTCTTAAGGAAGAACTTGATGCTAAAGGTCACATACCGTACAGACATGTATCCACATGGGATTTCTCGACCCTCTATACTACAATCTCTCATCAGGCCCTTATTGACCGTCTAAGTTCATTAATAGTATTTGTGTTCAAGAAAACTAATCGTAGATATATTAATGTCGGAAGCCAAAAAGCCAAAAGCCAAAAAGCAAATAGCCCTACAGGCACATCTTATTTAGATCTATATCTCTATAAAAATGAAGCGGGCATTCTCTCTCGTCGACTTTATGACAAAACAGATGATTACAATTTCGACGTCGTAAAGTATCCGTTTCTGGACAGTAATATTTCAGTGGGACCTGTATATGGCGTATACATATCTCGCCTAGTAGCATTTGCTAGCCCCTGTGTTAAATGTGACGATTTTAATCAACGTCACAAAACATTGTTGCAGAAACTTATAAAACAGCGCTATTCCAACAAGCGCCTCCACTCAAAGTTTCTCAAATTTGGCGACACATATCGCATGCTGATAGCAAAATACGAACGTAGCGTGCAGGATCTATGGCGTTACGTTTCGTAACTTGTGTCTAATTCCCGCTTAACCCGGGGCTAGGGGCCGTAGGAACCCATGTACTTGGCTTGCACAGTTTTGTATTGAGTCCTGGGCTCTGGGAAGAGACGAGCTTGTATGGCAGGTCATCACTGCCATAATTCATTCCGTTAAACAGTTGGCAATATATTGAAAGTATAATTTCAATACATTGTAAACCAATCAATCATAAGCCCCGAATTGAAATTCAATTGCACTGTATTGAAAATCGGCCAACTCAAAACGTGTACATATCAATGCATTGAAAATCAACCACTGGCATGGCTTAATTGTTACAATGCTATGTACACCTGTTATCACCCCGACATTTGCGTCAGGAGAGTTTAGTATTTAGGTGACGTGTCTCCTCGATCTTCCAATATCCGAACCTGAACCGAACTAAGAAATGTACTGTGAAATTTAAATACAGTATTGAGTTGATGAGCCCCGAAATCCGTAGGAGAAGCAGCCCTTAAACTACAATTTCAAACATCAAACAATCTCTTAGAGTACAGGCTGCAGGTCTAAGCGATGACCTACATGTATAGATATTCTTTCACATTCAGCTATACAGAAGCCTATCGTCGAGGCGCTAAACCGACCCACCTTTAATGAGATTTTTCCTTTTATTTTCATTCTCACTACAGTTTTAAAGAGATTTGGTCAGGCACCAAATCAGTTAAAATCTAGCATGCTTTAGTCAGTGCAAACACTTCAACGATAGCTGTCCCCATCAAATAAAATTGTGTGATAACAGTAGTAAGACTGGAAATCGCATAGAAGGGCACCGTCTAGCGCCTCGATTTTTGACCCTGGTATAGTAAACAGAGTTAAGTCTCAGTCACGCTGACTTAGTTAAATCTCCGTCACGTTGATTTGCATAGCCCTTTTCATACCAGTACTTCCAGTAATATAGTACTGTTTCCGCGCGATTGGTGACTGCCAACCACGGTGTGTGAGCTCTCGAGCAGTTATAAATTAAACGTGATAAAGAAGATAAAGATTACCATTTGTTGCAATATTGGTAATCCGGTATTATATAGCGGGTCAGCGGCTTCAGAATAGGGTCGCTCGATTACTGTCTCAGTCTGACCTCGCTGACCAAGCTGACGAAAAGCAAAATTGCAAACCTTCAAGAAAAACCTCTTTTCATTGGTTGATTTTCAATACATTGATATTGCATTTTCAATACATTGAAATTCGGTGCTTAAGATTGGTTGATTTTCAATGTATTGAGATTAAAATTCCAATACATTGCTAACTATTCAACGCAATTAATTATGGCAGGCATGGTCTACCATAAGCTTGCCAGTACCTCCCCAAATCCCAGGACGAATCCATGAATACAAAACCATACAATCTAATAAATTATTTATTATATAGCTTTGATCAAAATGAAGAATAAACATAACCAAACTGAAAAAAAAATACTTTTAAGAATGAATGAAATGCCTCGAACTCCCTTGATACTGAAATGTACATAACGCGGATTGACAACATATACAACTTTCCCAGTAAATACGTTTTCATTCGTTGCGTCTCTCGTGCCTGGCACAGCGGCAATTGTATTGAGCGTGAAGTGGATTTGTTTAGAATCAAAATAGAAATAGTTGCGTTCGAGGAATTGCCAGGTATCCGTATCTGAAATGAGCAGTTATTGAATGCCGCTCCGCGCAGGGGATCAGATGTTGAATTGGCGGAGAGAGTAATGGTAGTAGAACAGAGGGCACGTGTTATGGGGCAGAAAGTTCAATGGAATGGAGAGCTAATTGACATGACAGGTAAGTTTTTGGATTGCAAGATCGTCGAGTTGGGGCCATGTGGGCATGTGAAAATCTTCAATAAAAGCGAGGTTGAGATACAAATCATACCAGGTAATATTTTTATTCCTTTGATGTTTTTCGATGTACAGTCAGAATATTGGCCTATTCAGTTTAATTATGTTATGTTTATTCATATGAATTCGAAAATCCGGTAAATTTTGATGTATTATAATACAAATTATATTATCAAGTTGCTAAGTGAACCGCTTAACTATGGTGATTTGAAAGCTTCTCACGAGTCTTGCCATTCGAACCGACCTTACAAGCTTGACCATTCGTCGAAACATATACATGTGGGCTTTGTAATCCTCAGCCTTCCCGCTTGCGAGAGGATGTTCATTTTTAGCGCCAAAACCGGCTTTTCCAATTTATTCTCCTCCATACTTACCTCACTTAGTTCCACCAGAACTTCAGCAGCTACCGGGATAGACAATACCAAGCGTCAGATCCGACATTCAACATTCAGTCGTCGTCTATAAAACACTTTTCGCTTTTCAATCCTGATGACTTAGGTGGTCATACACACGCTCGATCGTCACACGGCATCGTCATGTGAACGACGAACCGCCGTCTCATCCATGATAGAGCTGGATACTGGGCAATCTAATTGGTTACCTATAGTTCAACTCCTAAACCGCGGTCAAAAACAAAGGAAGTGCAGAAGGTATGTGCCTGAATGAAGTACACTTGACGAGAAGCTTTCATGGGATATTGACTGAATCCAGTACACTTGAAGTGGAGCTTACGGAAGGTATTTGTGGTAGACAGTACGCACGAATTGAAGCTTGTCGAAGGTATTCCCTGAATGCGGTACACTTTAAGTGAAAATTACATGGGGCATTGACGGAATGCAGTACACTTGAAGTGAAGCTTATATAATGTATTGACTGAATGCAACAGATTTGAAACTTTAAAATGTATTGTTTGCATGCAGTACATTTGATGTGAAGCTAACAGAAGGTATTTTCTGAATACAGTACACTTAGAGGGAATCTCACGCTGGGTATGGGCTGAACGCACTACTCTAGAAGTGAAGCTTACGTATTTGTATTGACTGAAAGCAGTACACTTTAAGTGAAGCTTACCTAAGGTATCGACTAAATGCAGTACGCTTGAATTTTCGAATGTTCTTGTAACGAAGAAGATATTATTTGAGTGCTGTTCACTTTAAGATAAGGTAACTGGAGATATTTTCTAAATGCGATATGCTTAGAATACGATTTTTCGGGAGAGAAGATTTCATTGTGAGTTGTTTGACAGCGATTTGTATTGTGAGTGAATATTAATGTGATTGGATCTCCTGTTTGTGTGGCTGGTCCATTATGGGGGATGAATCTACGCTTGATGTGTATTTTTAGGAGCCGTTTTTGTTTTACGTGTTGTTTCATTATTATAATTTGATGGATTGTGGAGTTTAATATTGATCGGTGAAACATTGTTGAACGTGAAATTAAATTTAACGACATTATATGTGTAACGACCATCTTCCTGATGTTTGATCGCAAGTATTGAGTTGATGAGCCCCGAAATCCGTAGGAGAAGCAGCCCTTAAACTACAATTTCAAACATCAAACAATCTCTTAGAGTACAGGCTGCAGGTCTAAGCGATGACCTACATGTATAGATATTCTTTCACATTCAGCTATACAGAAGCCTATCGTCGAGGCGCTAAACCGACCCACCTTTAATGAGATTTTTCCTTTTATTTTCATTCTCACTACAGTTTTAAAGAGATTTGGTCAGGCACCAAATCAGTTAAAATCTAGCATGCTTTAGTCAGTGCAAACACTTCAACGATAGCTGTCCCCATCAAATAAAATTGTGTGATAACAGTAGTAAGACTGGAAATCGCATAGAAGGGCACCGTCTAGCGCCTCGATTTTCTGAATACAGTACACTTAGAGGGAATCTCACGCTGGGTATGGGCTGAACGCACTACTCTAGAAGTGAAGCTTACGTATTTGTATTGACTGAAAGCAGTACACTTTAAGTGAAGCTTACCTAAGGTATCGACTAAATGCAGTACACTTGAATTTTCGAATGTTCTTGTAACGAAGAAGATATTATTTGAGTGCTGTTCACTTTAAGATAAGGTAACTGGAGATATTTTCTAAATGCGATATGCTTAGAATACGATTTTTCGGGAGAGAAGATTTCATTGTGAGTTGTTTGACAGCGATTTGTATTGTGAGTGAATATTAATGTGATTGGATCTCCTGTTTGTGTGGCTGGTCCATTATGGGGGATGAATCTACGCTTGATGTGTATTTTTAGGAGCCGTTTTTGTTTTACGTGTTGTTTCATTATTATAATTTGATGGATTGTGGAGTTTAATATTGATCGGTGAAACATTGTTGAACGTGAAATTAAATTTAACGACATTATATGTGTAACGACCATCTTCCTGATGTTTGATCGCAACTGATAGTATTCTAGCCCACACTGAGATATTACAGATGGCTGATTCAGGCAGAGACCGTTCTATCGTGGAATTCGTTTGTCCCCATCTTATCGCAGGGGCGTCGGAAGCAAATTCAAAGTGGTACGGCCACTATCATAGCACTTTAGGCGAGGGTCCAGGGGCCGGCCAGGCCCCGGAAGCTCTTGGGGTCTAGATCGCCGGAGACGCGTTCTGAACGATTTCTGGTGAATGAAATCACTCTGCAATGAAGTGTATTTTTTGTTCTTTCCTAGTCCTTTTACCATGAATACGCAATCGATGGCGGCTTTCTGCGATGCTGAATTACAAAAAATTATGCATAGTAAAGTACCGTAACCTAGACACATTGTGTAGACGTAACCGATATAATCTTATGAGCAATGGGGTGTTGATAAATTCATTGCAGAAGTAACGCCATCTACATTCATGATTTAGCTAGCTGTACTTCTGTAATAATAAAGCTGGCGCTCGTAGTTTTTTTATAATGGGCTATGCTAACCGTCATTACAGCCACTTGCAGGCAATTACTTGGAGAACGAAGTACTTGCGGCAGAATTATGGGGGAAGGGTGGATAAAGCCCTCGCTCCCATCCCATTTCCAACACCCCGCCCATTTGCCGGCGGGCCTGGGAGAGAGCGAAAGACCAATTCGCGAAGGAGAAAAGCGCCCAAAGTCTCATGAGAGGGTGGTACCCCTCGCAGCGTTAGCGCTTAAAAAAATATAAAAATAAAAAAAATGTCACAAAATGGCGCCCACAGAGAGCATCTAAGCAGTGTTTTGTTCCCGATAGGATATAGTGTCAGAACTGTGTAAAAAGTGTGTTCAGGTGATACAACATGAAAAGAGTATACGGTGCTATTGAGCTCCTGTTTTAACCATAGCTTAGGCCGTATATTTTTTGAAATACAAGGTCGGGTACGGACCTGTAGGCCTGTGAAGTATTGGACAAGCGAACAACGGAATTCCTATGAAGAAAATTAATTTATTGTTTCGTTGGTGAAATAACGCGAACATCAACCGGCATCATGCATGTGAACGGACATGTTACTTTTCCTGCACGATCGAAATTGTTCCAAGATGGCTATCCGGTGCTCTAAGCGGCTAACGAATTCAATGGCGCTCTTGACCGATCCGCGTCTTTCATCTTGGAAGCTATCAAAACTGTTTGTTTTTTATTGTTCTAGTTTATTTTTTACTTTGTATTTTCTTCTTTCTTTGTTCGTTTTTTTTTGCTCTTTCCTTCTTTCTTTCTTTCTTTCGTATTTTTTTGCGTAAAAGTGGTACGGCCATGGCCGTACCTGCCGTACCGCTTCCGACGCCCTTGCATCGTGCATAAGCATCTCTCTATCTACTCCACCATCGACCAAAACCGGACTGTGCAAAACCGAAGGGATGCCCAGGCAGAGCTATATAACAGCAACGCCATATGCTGCTCCAGACTGTGCAAAACAATGCGAGAAAAACGTGTGAAAGCTCATAATTGCATTTACTTATCGATCAAACAATATTCCAGATGTATAGGCTTATGGATACGGAAGTTAACGTGGAAATATTGTTTTAAGACCGAAAACGAGAACAGGCGAGCCAAATAGAATTAATGTCACCAATATCATTTTGGGCAGCGATGGTGTTATTTTATTTGTGCCTAAATATGGCGGAATAATCCCATATCCCCTACATATATAAAATCGCAGTGTTCGCATACGCATTAATCCAATATTGTTGCTCAGAATGAGTTCAATCAGCTGGCTATAGTTGGATGGAGGAATGAACTTAAGGCTTTATAAAGGTGGATTAATTCACCAATAATTACGGCTTTGTGAGCAGTTCGTTAGGCTCGGGGACTTGTTAATTCAAAAGCCATTCACAATTCAGTGGCCACAGTAAGATCAAAGGCTGCTGTACCACAACAAATTTTCGACCGATGTAGAAGAATTAACACTTCATCACTTAGCTGAGAGCTAGTCATGCAAACGAAAGCGACCGCCAACCTTAAATTATAATAGAAATCCAATTATAAAACAATTTCAAATATAATGACTTATAATAGATCCTGTTAAGCTGAATAGTTACGGAGTTATCACAGGTGCATGAAGCTGCTGGGGTGGGGATTAAACTTGAGAGTGCACCATGGTAAAACTGTTATTTGTCACTAACAATTCGGTCCTCATTCATATACTTGCAAATTGAGGGGAAGTTTGACATGCAAGAGAGTTCGGCAACATTGTCGAAATTGGAGCGATATGCACGAGGTGGGAAAAATTCTGACGACTAAAAAGCAAGCATATGACTCTGCAGGAAAGCTTCTCTCGGTACCTCACATTCAGACCCGAGAATGCGATTGATTCTCGTACGTAGTCTTGGGATCTGCCGCGCTATTATTGCGATGATTCATCTTGAGACTATGAAATATCCAAACGAGCCCTAGAACCGGCTTAAGCGTAATGAGATACGCTGGTTCGGGAGCTGAATTAAAGACTATATATACAAATAGCACAGTGATTCAAATATAGGCCTGGTTTCTAATGTCTCACAAGTCGGATTTGTTTTGCTGATGGTAAATCGCTGTACATCGATATTCAGCTCGTCAATAAGAGTCACGTAAGGCACACAGGAACAACTTAAGATTGAAGCGAAGCTTTGTGTACCAGAATTATGGCCACTGTGGTAAAGTTTGCACTCATCCTTTTCGTGCACCATTGTCTCGCAACTTTCAAGCTTTCAGTCCGGAATCAAAACAGTATTCTGTTTACTAATCGTTCCTGCTGGATATTTCCAAAACATGATTCAGACTCCTGTAGAGTTTGTCAACTTGAAACGGGGAGAATAATTATAGTGGTAATCAGATAATAAGAAATTTTGAAATAGCGGATGTGCAGCACGTTTTTGTAGTCTATATAATCTGTCAGCTTGTTTGTGTAGCATTTCTCAGTATTGAAGTTCAGGTTTTTATGTGGAAACTACGATTTTGTAATAAGAGTTTAGACGTAAGATGAATGTGGCCCGACCTGGACAGAGTTCCATTATTGATAATGCCTAATAACTTTCCTTTGGGTACTTTCCCAAGTTGTTGATTGATGTCCATTGATGTGTACATTTGAGTTGGAAGAATTTTTTGTAGTATGCATCGAGTCTATAATTAGAATAACGTTAGATTTTGGAATGTTAAATTACTTATTGTCTTTTGTTCAGTTTTGCATGACTCTGATCCATAATCGACATTTCTTCTATTTTCATCAAATCTGATTCACTTTCGTGACATCAGCATGCACATCTTACACATTTATCAAATCAGGGATATATGTTGCTTAAGGAAAACCTATAATACACGCGTCTATTAAACATTCAGCCGTCACCCATTAAGGAATTTCTGCATCCATAATCCAAAAACCTAATTCATATAACAGCATTAGCACTCAATTCGGGTTCATACTTCATGTAAGTATCATGAGACAATGCATACAATATCCAGGTCTAGGGACAACAATGTGTCTAGACTTGAGCCTTTTCACCTGCACAGACTCAGACAATAGCTTCCTACATGAATTATCTAAGCAATTCAAATATTAAATCATAGTATACATAATAATAGGCTAGTTTCTTGCAAGAGAAAAGCAATCAACAGTTTTCAATGATGCCAGCAAGACATCATGACGTTCCAAAATATCAAATTGGTTTCGCTAATCAGTAAGCATTCCATAAGATTTCCGTTGAAGTCGTTATATAGAGTTGATGTATCTCAGTCACGCTTTGATTGGGCTTGCTCATGTCACATGTGTTGATAC
The DNA here is from genome assembly GCA_036873755.1 of Hanleya hanleyi. NCBI lineage: Eukaryota > Metazoa > Mollusca > Polyplacophora > Lepidopleurida > Hanleyidae > Hanleya > Hanleya hanleyi. Next base: position 24,165 of record JAVTVY010029700.1, on the reverse strand, counting down.
GGCCCCTGGTCTCTGGATAAGCGGAACTAGATACAAGTTACGAAAGGCAACACCATAGATCTTGCACGCTAAATTCTATTTTGCTATCAACATGCGATATGTATCGCCAAATTTGATAAACTCTGAGGGGAGGCGCTTTTTAGTATAGCCCTGTTTTATCATTCTCATGGCATCAGATTGTATATCCCCTATTGTCGTATATACCCTCTGATGTCAAAGTGGGCCTAATTGCGGCGCGCAGCTTTTCTGCGCATGGCTCTCGCCCAATCAACAACCTCCGTTACTAAATGAAGCGAACTTGTTGAGATTACCGAATGGGGCCGATGGTTTCCGTAAAGCTCAGCGTAACTTCGGCAAGCCAATCAACATAGGCGTTGTATATTGACAAGATCGAACAGTGGCAAATCTTTGAGGGGTATCCTGTTTAAAAAACCGGACTGGTATTTGTGATCTGTCAGATAACTTCCATCACGAACGAGCAAGTAAGTGTACTTCGAACCCTAGGATTTACTGCCACATGACTTGGGCCTAGCGATAGCGACAGAGAAAAACTACAGGAGGGACCTTCTCAAGCCTCGAATTTCCGTTAAACCAGGAAGAGAACCGCGATTTGCTAATTAAACAAGGGAAAACCACGGCGGCTATTGTCGCTGACGAGGCTCATGCGGTGATTCGATGCTATGTTTATAAACAGGTAAATTATAATAATAAAATAATAATAATAAATTATAATATAAATTTTAAATATAATACTGAAAATTGTGATAATACTGTTATTTTCATTTCTTTAATTCAAAGCCAATGTATTTGATAAACATTTTCAAGTTTGAGCACATTTAAATAAGTTAGTTTGATAAAAAATTGTCAATTGAAAAAAAAAACTGAATCAATTATTAAATTAAAGCACAGTTGCTTAACTGAAATCCGTTATTTTCAGAAGAAAGATCTTAATATTATTTATGGTTATAACCAGGGAAACACATTTAATTGTAGATATCTTATTACTTAATATTTAGTACTGTGAGGAAAATATGTCAATGGTGTGTTCCGATGAATATGTCTCGTCCACCTCCTTCGCTGATTGTTTTTATTACTTACTTGTTGCACATAAATACATAATAATATATACCTCGCTGAAGTTCAGATGAGTAATTTTGGCTCAGTAATTTTTCAATATTATATTTCGTGTTGACTTTGATTTGTGCTGTGTTACTCTCCCTCACTGAGTTCAAGACCGGCGACATGAAACACAGATATCATTCAATACACATGGTCATAATATAATTTTCTGAAAGACGTACGCTTCTTCCATTTTCCAGAGTCATTATCAATTAATGCTTACAATAGCTCTCAGCGTGAATGCTCGCCTGTCAAATGTTGTTTACAATATGACCGCCCGTCACCACGCGGCGATCAGCTGTGATGACGTAGTCAGCCGGAAAATATAACACGCTCTCTCACTGGCTCAGCGGAAAAGTCGCAATGCGGCTGCGCGCCAGACGTGAAGTCAGAGTCTTGTTTACCGACGGTTTGGAGGTTACAAACTCTGACGTTTGGAGAATGTGTTTTATAAGTTTCTGGAAGAATGTTTTGTGATGTTGATTAAATGCTAGTAAGCGAGATATGCATACGCCATAGGCAGATATCATTGAAACATTAATGTCCAGAAAGGGAGTTTACGATGTAGAAATCCGGTCTTTTCTCGTGGTGTCGTCGAGAGAGAAAGCTCGCTTTATTTTGATAGAGATCTAGTTCTAAATATGATGTGCCATTGGGGATATCTGTAGTTGAAGGTGGATATATATATCCTTCGCTGCGTCATTTACTTAGCGATTATCCACAGCAAGATTTGCCGAGTTCAATTCGATGGGAGAGTTGACAAATAAACTTCATAGTTGAATTTAATATATTAAAAAACATTATGGGAAATGTATCTGAAACGAGAGAGAAAATACCATTTACGGTAAGAGAAGCAGTTTTGTAAACTTGCTTCAATTACTGTTTTATCAGATTACCTAACAACGTCGAACTATTAAAAAAACACACGGAAAGACTGAGATCAATTAAATGTGGATATAGATGAGCGAGTATCACCATCCCACCACTTTTAAGGAGACATACCCTTGCAGTCTGCAGTTTGTCTATGCCACTTGTATCCTACCCGCCTAAGTAGATCGAGCACAACTATTCGCATATTAACTCAATTACACGCCAGATGCCATAATGGCGCTATAAAGACGTAAATTTGATGCAGTAATATTCGAGTTGAAGACCGAACGCTAGAATAGATGTGTCAAATCAAATTTATAGCGCCAATATCATTTCTTTTAGTAAAGATGTTATTTGATTTGTGCTCAAGATTTGCAATCATCAGCTCCATAGTAGAATAATTCCACATTTACTTTCGATATAAAATCCTTGCCAAGTGTTCGCGTGTGTATTATCGCGATAGTATGGACTATACACCGTGTGCAATCACTACGACGTAGCGAAGAAAGAAAAGGCTTAAATAAATGAGTTTATTCACGAAGAATTCCGACATTTTGAACAGCTCGTTGAGCCCAGAACCCTGTTAATTAAGGAATCATTCACAATTCAGTGAATACAGTGAGATCAAAGAATGTCGTATCGCAACACATTACTGATAGACCGCCAGTGTAGTAATGCCAACAATAGTTAGACGAACCACAACCTCATAACACATTGATTCTAACAGAAACAGTTTGATTCCTAATTGTTAAATAATCAGGTTCAATTAAGAAAATGAAGGCAATCAAAAAAATAATGTTAATTGGGGATATTTCAACCTGTCTCAGTTTGATAATATGTTCATTATTAGTATGTTCCACATTAAAACACATATAGTTTGTGTTTGTAGCTGGGGTGCAATAAGACCCGCTGTACCGCGCGGATAACAGTTACAACAGAACGAGAAGTCAATGAATTCTATATATCTCACTCGATCTTTCTTTTTGTCTGATCTCCTTCGAGTGTAGGAGTATTCCCATATTGACAGCGTTTCAGATACTTTCTTTCTGGTGAATAGCTAGATGCCGTCATGGACGTGGGTATAAACCGGATTGTGGCCCAAACAAAGACATGGTATCTGTGGACAGTCGTGCTGACGAGTGACGTAGGCGGGCAATGCGAACAGCGGAAAGCGATCCCTACATGTAGCTTGTAAAATTGATAAATATAGACAGATAAGCGTGCAATATGTCAGAGACCTACAGGGTAATATATATTTTACGATTGTGTCTCCAGGACTACGAAAATACTTGCAAACTTTTTACTGTCTGTTGTTTAGAGTTGACACTAACGTCAGCCAAAATGGTTCATTCTCGGCTACTTCAGTTAGCTGCAATGCTAACGAGAACACCCGATACTATCCGGATTGCCTAACCGCAGGCGGGTTACCAAGATAACAATTACAACACATATAAGGGAAGTGGGAAGAGGTGCCGACATACTGACTGTGTCACATGACTTCACAGAATAGTCTTCTGGTTAACCTATTCTAAAGCACATACCAAGAATCTAACGATTCGTGATATGTGTTGTATCTCAGGTACGCTTTTATTGTACCTGTTCATGTGGCAACTTGGATGATATGACCACACGGCCCCTAGCACCGGCATAAGCGGTATTAGATACAAATCTAGAGAGCTATGATGGAAATGCTCTGACAACTCATATACTGGTAATTGGTGAGCTATTTCGCTGTGACAACTCGTACATTGGAGATTGGTGAGCTGTATCGTCGTCACGCTCTGTTTCTTTACCAACATTTCTCGGACAGTTTCTTGGAGTTACTTCTCTGCGTTATCAAGTTTCTTGGTTGTTATCGCCAGGATAATTGCAATATATCATTAACATACGCCAGGCATCCACATTCTGTCACTTTTACATGCAAACCTGAATGCTCTATCTAAACTGAGTTTCTAGTACTCACAGATGTTTTAATATTCAACGTCCAAGATGTCCACTTGAGCAGTTACAATGAAAGCGTGGCTGGGGTACAAATCATCACAGTGGTCACTTTGATACTTGTGATGTTTTAAGAATATGCAGTCAGTAGTTTTGTCTGTGCGGTCATATGACTTCTTGTCAAGTACGCCGGCATCGTTTTCCGCCACACTTGCGTTGCGTTTAGTTGTTGTCTGTATATGGGGAGATCCTGTTGGTGGACGTTTCGTCTCAGAGGCTTGCCCTCTGTACAAATCATTGTTATTGTAGTTTTGTGACTTAAACATGGTGGAGAATGAAGCGCTTGTTCTGCGTCATGTCTCGCAGATATGTGTGCTGAATACGAACTTCCTTCGTTTGGGCCGCGTTTACTATCTGGCGGTCACATAGTTCAGCTTTTTCCAACGAATGACTTGATAGGGCTATTACATCATCGCCCTGAATTATTTGTATCTAATACTCGTCAAGCTGGTGCTAGAGACCGTGTGCTCATGTCCTTCAATATGTCCACAATAAAAGCGAGAAGCATTTTGTAGAGCTTTATTTGTATGAAATTAGGGGTTATTAGACAGCCTTTGTGAATATTATTGTGTAATAATTTTTCGATGTTTAGTTTTAGACCGTCAATCAAAACAAACGAGCGGCGTAGCCGAGAGGTTTTTTTAAATCGAGCCCGAACGGCTTCGAATGCAGGAGAACTTACCTCATGGCATTCTCCACGCTCTTTGAGTTTTCACCATAGTCCACGCCCGCTCATCCATTTACTGTTGGCTGTCTGCAGACACCCGAATTTCCCCGTGTCCCGGGATTTGTGGCGAAAGTCGGTATACAGTTTTAACATTGGAGTTTCCGCACTTGATATTACAGATGGAGATCTAGTAGAGGAGTGGTATGTAGATCGATTTCGGGCGTATAGCAAGCATTTTTATGACAACTACTGTCATTGTGGTGTATGAAAATGTTGGAAATAATTATATTCTTGAAAAAAAAAATATATATAATCACAAGAACAACAACATCGACGAAGACACCCCCTGCCACCCAAGTCAGTGTGGTCTATGGCAGCTATGTATGACACACAGGAAAAGCTGCAAATTATTTTGAACCCGAACTTACCTTATGACCGGTGAAGTAGAGTTCAAACTCTTTCTTTTCGTGTACCATTGTCATACGACTCTTGTGTGTTCAATAAGAAATCAATAACACTATCCTGGTTACTAAACCATTTCCGGTAGATAATTGCAAACCGTGATTCCAACTCATATAGTATTTTACAGCAGGAAAGAGGAAAAATAAATAATAAATCCGGTTATTTGAGGTGAAAATAATTCAGCCACTATGGGCATGTTGAGAATTGAGCCTCCCTTGATGCGCGACGAGTCCCTAATAATACATGGAAATCTTGAATACCAACGTTATATTGGTCTAAACATTACTGACATTGTTCGCAAGTAGTGAGTGCCGTTTTCTAAACATAGACAAATCATCTCAGAATATAGTTCATTTCTTTCATTAAGCGAATGTCTCAATGGAAAGATGTTCTTGCATTTCATGTGAGTCAAACTGCTTTATGGTAGGTCTGTTTAGTAAAGCTTCTAACAACCAGGCTGCTCGGTTATTTTGATTTTAGAAAGAAAGATCATAAGGCAATACATTTGTATGTCAAATTAATTCCCCCAAATAATCAAAAGTAAATCCCACATAGGAAATCCAAAATGCCACGGAGGGTTTGTCCTTGGTACACTGAAACTCGTCCCGTCCGGGCAGGGTTAAACTATACCCAACAATTATCAATCAAAAGCTATGGTATGGCATTCACTTCGATTTCGGTTACTGTGTAATATCTCAACATATAAGTCCATTTGCTGAATGAGCCTTGACGGTGATGTCAATAGGAGAGTATTCACCAATATAGAGTGATCTTTTTTTCACGGATATTCCAGGCTTAAGAAAAAAAAACAGATACTCCAGGCATATATCAGAGCGATGATGAAATCGCCCAGAGTCATCTGCTGGACAATGATGAAATGATTATGCAGTACTAAATGGTGAACAGAAGTAAATCTGCTGAATGCACTCTTTCTGTAGCTTACATGTGTAACGTCAAACGTGACAATTTGGTGCTAATGCTATTATATGAATTAGGTCTTGCATTATGTACGCGGAAATTCTTTAATGGACGACGCCTGAATATTGAATGACGGATTAGACGTTTGTATTCTCTTGTTATATCCTTTAATATGAACGTTATCACACTTGAATTGTCTGTTAGCCAGTTACCTGCAAAGACGGGCATCACTTTTAATATTTTGGCAAAACTTAAACAATCATCTTTTATATGGAACAAACATGTGTGAAGAATCATTGGCTATACCAAAGGATTGTACTCCGTTGTCAGAAGCGCCAAAAAAGTTACTATAATAGTATCCTGTGTTTCACTGCTGTGAATAATAAAGTGTTTGAATGTATTTGACAGTGACTCATTTCTATAATTATATCATTGTATTCGGACAACATGCTCCACAATGAGGCTGATAGATGCTGCTGTGTATCGCAAAGTGACAATGACCTAGCTTCTATATCTAAGTACAATTTTCAGATGCATCCGTCCGCGTATCCGTTTTGAAAGAATTATGGCTAGATGGTCATTGCCAATTAAGGTTTTTGTCTTCGAAACCTTGTTGAGAATCCTTACATGTTCCTGTCCTGTAATAGCATAAACGGGTTATATTCTATATTCATACATGCCTAGATTTGGGAGCTGATATAATATTCTTTGGGAAATTTATCTTGGTAATGAATACCATGGATATTTCTTTTGGTTTACGTTCTAATTGGTGTCCTTTCATTTACGAAAAATGTCCTACAGAGTTGTGAAAATTAATCGGTCGATTTCGTCATTTTCTTTTGTTTTCATTCATAAAAGAATTCCCGCAACAATAACCGAAAGAATGCTACTGTAACACAGAAACAGAATATTAAAATAACACTACTTCCTGCATACCCCTAACATTCCTGCATACCCATAACAGTGTGGCGATTGTAGTTTCGATGATAGAGCAGGAATGTTTTAGCCAAAAATCATTACAGAATCGTTATTTCAGACACACAAAATAGGATACTACTTCATGTATCATATCAGTTTCGAAGATCAGAAAAAAATTAAAGGCGAAAAATTAGAAATTACAAACAACATTTTTATCTCGTTAATAATTTTGGTCCAATTGAACTTGGTTAATTTATTATATATTGTTGGATGAAAATATATCTGTATATATCTGTATATTCCATGTTAAATATTTGGCAACACATCGACAAATATGAGTCGCTCTTTGAGGTCGATCGGATCTGCACACAGTTTGGCAGTACAGTCGCCAGTGTGACGTATTACCATAGATTGTGTCGTGATCAGACACGGCTGGCGCTTGTGGGTCAATGCAAAATAATATATCCGACCTCAAGACCTGCTCTTTTGAATACTGTCTGAGTAGGATTTCTTAGTTTTTCATTGGGGGAATTGTGAGATATCTCTGAAATGCCGCCAAGTGTTGATCATTAGCTTAACCAGTTGTCCGCATTCGGCAGAATTCACGATAAGCAGATCACGTATATATGTAACTAAATACTCCATGAAATATTAGATTCTGCAGACTTTGGGAATGTAAGACTTTGGGAATGTAAAGGCGATGACCTAGGTAGAATTGGCATCGGTCCGCAATCCAAAGATGATAGCTGCATTCTTTTTTTCTCGAGCAGACCTCTTGGAATTCTCTCCAATCCGGACATATGCTCACGGTTTCTCCAGGAAGGGTCAGAATATCGTGTCTTAGAAAGAGCGTATGATACAGATGCTACCCATTTCTGAATGGCAATATTCTAGAAAGACCAGCATACGGCGTATACAGATCTCGTCCTGTAGCATTTGGTAGACCGCGGGCAGACTTTGACGATTGAATTCAACACCACAGAATATTATTGCACACAATTGTCAAACATGGTTGTACCACCAAACGACACCACTGAAAGTTCCTAAAATTTTGTGATAAATATCATACACTGACGGGAAAATACGATCATAGCGTGCAAGATCTTTGGCGCTACGTTTCGTAACTTGTTCTAATTCCGCTTGGACCTGGGTTAGGAGCCATTTGAATGTCACGTACTTTCCATCTCAATGGTGTTCAAATGAACAGGCCTCGTAGGCGGTAGGTACTGGGTACAATCTCCGGTCGGGTCATACCAAAGTCTTAAAAAATGGAACTTGTTGCTTCCTCACTAACGCTCAGCATTAAGAGGACAGAACAAGGACTGATTCCCTCGGTGTTAGAATAATGTTACTGAGTGGGGTGTCATGATGTTTCAGTGGGAGAGCACTATAAAATGGCAGCATTGGGTCTGCTCTCTTACAAGTTACCTTGAACTTACACTAGTAGAGCATGCAGACTAACTGGATATGGCGGTTTTATATTCAATCATTCCTTTAATAAAGGCAGCATTAAAAGGGTGGTGCAAAACGATGCCGGGATACCGACAATTGAGATGTCGTATGACCCCACAAACAAATATACTGACTGCATATTTCTAAAAACATCACAAGAAGCAAACGTTCTCACTGTGATGATTTGTATCGCAGCCACGCTTTTATTGTAGCTGTTCATGTGGACATCTCGAACGGGCCCTGGAACCGGATTGAGCGATATGAGATACAAATAAACAAAGCGATGATGTAATAGCCTACGAAGTCATCTGTTGGAAAATTATGCAATGATTATGCAGTACCACATGGTAAATAGAACTAAATGTACTGATGAATGCACTCATTCTGTAGCTTGCGTGTGTAACGTGAAACGTTTTCTTTTATTATATCCTCTAATATGAACGTTATCACACTTGTATTGTCTGCTACGCGCAGTTACCTGCAAAGACGGTCATCCCCTTTCCTATGTTGGCCAAAATTGAACAATCACCTTTTTCTGTGGAACAAACATGTGTGAAGAATCCGTGATGCTCCACAGAAGACATATTATAATTATTAATAAGGCATCATCATTCGAGAACTTTCAGGACTGACTGAACCAGAATCTTAAGACTCATCAATGGCTATACCAAAGGATTGAAGAATAATGTGTTTGTATGTATTTGACAGTGACCCATTTCTACAAAAAATTATAAGGTATAATCAGTCGGTAGCATTCAGGACTGACTGGACAAATATCTTAAGACGCATCATTAGCTCTGTACCGAAAGTGCAGAATGCAAACGACCCCTTGGGTTCCCCGTTAATAAATCGCAGCTGGTGTTTTGACACGTGACTACTGTGAAAGCGAAAGTAACATTGTGTTTAGGTGTGCGGTTCACTTACCTGATGGAATTCAACGCTGTAATTTTCCTAGAATGAACTACAATAATCCGGGAGACAGACAATGCCTCGAAATCCCGGTGAAGTTATCTCAAACGATCAGTTGGGACGGCGAAAGGAACCCTGGTGAGACTTGCTTGTTTCGCTGTAGATGACGTCAGTCAGGAATCCGGAAGTCAACATTGGGAATATGCAGATAAGGACAGTGAACTTTGCGGTCGTCGTATGAATTAACTAGAGAGAGTTGCAAGCTGAGATTTACCAGTTACGTCCGTTATGAATTATGGTTTGTTCCTCCATAGCCATATTTATCCAGCGAAGTCCAGATAAACTGATCGGGGATTGTGGTAATTTGACAATAAAGAGGGCGCTGGTATCTTCGACGTCAGTTTCTACCTTTATAGAGCGGTAGCCCTATATAAGCCAGGCTCCCACGGAAACGAGGCAGACCAGCAGAAACTCCGAGGCGAGAGGACGCACAAATTTATTGGGGAGAAGAAATCCAATACATTGCCGGGCCGGAGAAGGGCCGTGATCAGGCCACCGAATTCTTGCCGCCGCCGGGCCGGGACCAGGCCGCCGAATTGAAGAAGTGCCGCCGCCGAATTCTATAGCATCATAACATACATTTACACTCACTTACATTCACACGTCCGGGCTGTGTTTACTCTACTCCGATCTCTACCTGTCTCAACCGTAATGCACAGTTGTGCGGGTACAGCACTGGGAGATAGGATATAGACACTTATCGTTAATGGTTATTTTTAACTCTACCTGATCCTCGTCCGTATCGCACAGACGTGCAGGTTTAGCTCTGGGAATTAACAAACGGCGTTAGTGTTGATAGCATGGCCATACCTTAGCCGCATCTCTACTTGACCCAACCGTATTGAACAGTTGTGCAGGTACGGCCCTGTAGTTAATTGTATCGATAAAGCTGTAACCGGTAGGAGACACTCGTCTCTGTGAAGAGGGAACAGCTAAACCAAATCAAACACAGTTCCTACATAAACAATTATCCATGCACACACGTACTTAAACACACAACCTACGGGTTGAAATACATTCACGCTAACACTCACAAGAAGGCTCAGGTCTAGAGTTTGATATATATACACGTACCCAGTAAATCGTAACATAAACGATTTTCCATTCACACCCTCATAAGCATACGGTCTCTCACCACCCTGTACATACATTGACCAATCATAGATTAATACTGTCTCATACAGTAGTATATAAAGGGCGAAACCGTGACCGATTGCCCACCCATTGCGGAAGACCATGCAGTAGTATAGAAAGAGGGTTCCTATACCGGGTAACCATACAGTAGTATAGAAAGAGGGTTCCTATACCAGATGACCATACAGTAGTATATGAAGAGGGTTACTAGACCAGGTGCCTACCCATCCACCGTGTGTTATTGTTGTCCGATCCTATATCGACCGTGTAGCCGTGAACTCTAGTATTGATGATTCGTCCTTGAAGCCGGGCCGCGGAGTGAGTCGCCATGAGCGGGGTCACTGAAGCCTGGGGGTTTATTCCTACGAGGGGTGCCGTCTGCTGCTGTGGTGAGCCGTGCAGTTGAATAGTCCTGCGGTGTTACAGAGAGACGGGCCGGTGCCGTAGAAGCCTTTGTACTGTGATAGTACTGTCGTGCCCAGGCCGTCCGCATCCATTGACAGTTACCAACGCTTGGAGGGGCCAGGTCGTGTAAGACGAGACACGACGACGACGACGAGAAGTCCATACAGCCCGAGTGAAGAAGACCGGGGGAAGGAAGACACACGCCGGACATATCCACGGAAGGGCCAGGTCGTGTAAGACGAGACACGACGTACAGTCCATGCATACGGGAGTGGACGAAGGCCTGGGGAAGGAAGGTAGACGCTGAACCCTACCACGAAGGCCTTCGGAAGGAAGATAGACGCTGGAACCAACCACGAAGACCCGGGGAAGGAAGATAGAAGCTGGACCCAGCCACGAGAGAACCGGTCGTGACCAGACTGTGGCTGTGACCAGGCCTAATCGCGATATAGCTAGGGCTATATAATTTTGTATATATTTTCTATTATATTGAACTTCGGTTAAAGATAACTATAAGAATACAGGTAAATCCAAATCATAGATCATGGATCTTCTTTTCAGGGATTGTACGCTACCGCGATCTGAATCCTGTATTCCTGCTCATAGAATTATATGTCAGTTTTGTATTAATTTGCTTTGGTTGTCATTACAGGTCTTCCTTTCCAACCTCCTCGATCCAGACAAGGTGACAGGTTGAATCGAACTCCCTCGTTGGCCAAGATCAGTGCACGAGTGCGTTCCCGGTAGCCTGACAGTTTGTCTTGGGGATCCTGCGCACTCTCTTGTGGATCTGAAACATCCATTCCCCACGAAAAACGTTTCAGCTATACCAAAGGATTGTACTCCGTTGTCAGAAGCACAAATAAGGTTACTATAATAGTATCCTGTGTTTCACGGCTGTGAATAATAAAGTGTTTAAATGTTTTTGACAGTGACCCATCTCTATAATTATATCATTGTATTCGGACAACATGCTCTACAATGAGGCTGATAGATACTGCTGTCTATCGAAGATTGACTCTGCAGATGCGGCCGTCAGCGTATCCGTTTTCATAGGATCGTGGTAGGGCTTCATGTGTGGCTAAATGGTCAATGGCAATTAAGTTTTTTGTCTTCAAAACTTTGTCGAGAATCCTTACGTTCCTGTCCTGATACAGCATACATGGGTTATCTATATTTATACATGCCTAGATTTGGGAGCTGGTAGAAAACTTTGGGGAAAGATCTTGTTAACCCTATCTCGCCTGGGATTTTTTTGACCTGTCCAGGTCCGGGGAGGGGCCATCTGCCCACCCCCCCCTCCTCCTCCCCCCACCTCCTCCCTAACTATTTTTCTCGCTCCTTGAGATAGGGGGCTGAAGCTTGCCACACTATATCCTTGGGTCACGCTCTACCAGAAAATGTAAAAAAAAAGATGGCCGTTTTGATGACGTTACAACGACGTCATTTTCAAAAACTGCATTTTTGGTCGATTTTTCGAATTTTTGATTTTCTGCAAAAACTTCGGGATAAATTAGTAAATATTAATTTAATGTGAAATAAAATAGTTTTTGCCCACTTTTCATCGCAGAAAAGCAGACATTTTAAAGAAAAAGGACGAAAACATCATTTTTCTGGTACTCCACGTGGCCGCAATATTGAATTTTTTCTGTAACTATTTTTATGTAAATAGGCACAAAATGACCCCAATATGATCAACTATAAAATCACGGATTGTCAGCTCTCAATTATTTGTCGTTTCGGAGATAGCGCAGAAAGTTTGTTAAGGGGGCCATTTTGCCCCCCTCCCCGTCCCAGGCCTGGCAGGGTTAATGGATACCATGGATATTCCTTTTGGTGTGCGTTCTAATTGGTGTCTTTTTATTTACGAAAAATGTCCTATCAAGGTGAAAAAATTAATCGGTCGATTTCCTCATTTTCTTTATTTTATTTCACAATTATACGGGAAAGTACTGAGCTTGGACATATGCGATTTGGCAGGTTTGTTTTGTGTGTTTTGTAATAAATATGAACGCTTCGATATTTTCACATACGTGAGTTTCTCAGTATTGAAATTCAAATTTGACCAAAACCTATACAATATATTTAAAAGCCAAAGCACGCCTAAATATATGTCTTTTATCTTGTGAAAATGAAGATAAGCAAGTTCCGCTTTGAAAAAGTCATTTGAGAAGAAAACACTTTTTCTATAACAATTATATAAAAAGAATTAATATGATGCTGTTTATTATAGGCATTGCTACAGTGGACAAACTTACTTTGTTGCAGTATAAAACTTCACAAAACTATACATGTTGCCGCACATTAGTATCAACCGTATTACAAATACTAGCAGGTGTGGAATTGACCTGTTCTACTTAAGAGCTTGATTGATTTCCTAATTGGCGCTTAAATCCTGACGTCATCCGATGGTGTGCATTTTATTGTCCAGATAATAAATATGTCTGACATTACTGCAGCAAAACAAAAACCCATAATGTAAAAGTACAGTTGATTCCCTGTCTCTATGCCATATCTATACCCATAATGAAGATTTAACCAGACCGTGAAAGCAAAGAAGCCAAAAACCACCCATATATACCGGGAAAGGACATCATCTGTATTTGCAACCTCACTCCTATTCTTACTATGGACGCGGATGTTCTTTAATGGACGACGTCTGAATTATGAATGACCGACCAGACTCTTGTAATGATCCCATTATATCGTGCTGAATAGTTTGATTACTTCTAATCGACCTATATTTTGGAAATTCCAATTCAAAGTTCGGATGATCAGTCTTTTTATAGAAATATCTTCTTCTAGATTTATCAGAAAGATCTATAGTACCTTGTCTATATGTACCGTCACAACTGGACACCATTAGCAATAATTCGATCAAATGATCCATTATATGTCGGAGTCCTCATTATGGTTATTGATGAGGCGGTATCTGTGTAACTAACCCCTTCTGTGATTAGGGGATGTTTCCAGTGTATCTGTAATACCTAAGGTAACAGCCACGGTTAGCTCAGTGGTGGACTATGTTTTAATAGACCATATTGAAATTCCAGGGAGAAATCCCCATATTCAGTAATGGACTTAAAGGTGTAATTGTTGCCACTGGCCCGGGTACACTAACGTCTCATTTAGACACTGATGGAGGTGTCAATGGGTTAATTGCTGCCCTGTATGTCTCTGCAGAGAGACGGATAAAAGGGAACATTACGCATTCGTGGGAGAATATGTCCATACAGTCGATATATCAGGCACTTAGCGTCGATAATCGAAATACCTACTTCATTCATATAACAACTATAGACGTCAGATTCGGGGTTCACTATCCAGCCGTCGTCCATAAAAGTATTCCGCATCAATAATCGAAAGAATGCTACCGTAAAACAAATAGAATGTTGAAGTAACACTACTGCCTGCATAGCCGTAACAGTGTGGCTTATGGAAGGTCTTACGGAAGAACTTGACGCTAAAGGTCACATACCGTGCAAACATATATCCGTATGGGATTTCTCGACTCGCTATTATACAGTCCCGCGTCAGGACATTAGTGACCGTCTAAGTTCATTAATAATATCTGTGTTCAAGAAAATTTGCAATTAGATATATTAATGTCAGAAGACATAAAGCGTTCTTTAGCTCTACTACATACAAGAGATATCATTCATGGGATGTTTCTTTGTTTATATAGTTGCTTGAATTTCTCATTAAAAATATCTGTGAAATTTGGCAACTATATTTCAACAGCATATAGGTATTCCAATGGGTACTAATTGTGCACCACTGTTGGCTGACCTATATCTTTTCTCATATGAATATGACTATATGTAGGCGCTTTCAAAAACCGATCAATTCAAAGCCTGTTCCTTCTCATTCACCAAACGCTATATAGATGGATTTGAAGGAAAATAGCCCAACCGGCACATCATATTTAGACCTGTATCTCTATAAAAATGAAGCGGACATTCTCTCTCGTCGACTTTATGACAAAAGCGATGATTACAATTTCGACATCGTAAACTATCCCTTTTTGGACAGTAATATGGCGTATACATATCTCGACTAGTAGCATTTGCTAGATCCTGTGCTATATGTGACGATTTTAATCAACGTCACAAAACATTGTCGCAGAAACTTATAAAACAGGGCTATACCACTAGGGACCGTATTAACCCATGTACTTCAAGATCCTCACGGTGCTCATCTAAACAGTCTCAATGAAAGCGTGACTGAGATACATCATTCTCTAGATGACGACTTTACAACGAATATCATATGGATTAAGAATACTGATCAGCGATAGGGATTTGATATTTTTGGAACATCATGATGTCTTGCCGGCATCACTAAAATACTATTGACTGCTTCTATCTTGCAGGAAACTAGCCTATGTTTATGTATACTATGATTGTCTTTTTGAATTTGGTTCTAATACTGTTATATGGAATATGGAGTAGGTCTTTGGATTATGGCCGCGGATATTCTCTAATGGACGACTGCTGAATGATGAATGACGGACCAGACGCTTGTAATTTGTATTATGGACGCGGATATTCTTTAATGGACGACGGCTGAATTATGAAATACGGACTAGACGCTTGTAATTTGGATTATGGACGCGGATATTCTTTAATGGACGACGGCTGAATTATGAAATACGGACCAGACGCTTGTAATTTAGGCTGAAGCATTCCTGCTCTTATCATCGAAACTACAATAGCATGCCGTATTCATGTCGCTACGCATAAGATCTATAATTACAAGCGTCTGATCCGTCATTCGTCATTCAACAACTATTGCTGTTATATGAATATATAATAGGTCTTTGGATTATGGACGCGGATATTCTTTATTGGACGACGGGTGAATTATGAATGACGGATCAGACGCTTGTAATTATAGATCTTATGCGTAGCGACATGAATACGGCATGCTATTGTAGTTTCGATGATAAGAGCAGGAATGCTTCAGCCAAAATTACAAGCGTCTGGTCCGTATTTCATAATTCAGCCGTCGTCCATTAAAGAATATCCGCGTCCATAATACAAATTACAAGCGTCTGGTCCGTCATTCATCATTCTGCCGTCGTCCATTAGAGAATATCCGCGGCCATAATCCAAAGACCTACTCCATATTCCATATAACAGTATTAGCACCAAATTCAAAAAGACAATCATAGTATACATAAACATAGGCTTGTTTCATGCAAGAGAGAATCGGTCAACAGTTTTCAATGATGCCGGCAAGACATCATGATGTTCCAAAAATATCAAATCCGTATCGCTGATCAGTATTCTTAATCCGTAATATTCGTTGTAAAGTCGTCATCTAACGAATGATGTATCTCAGTCACGCTTTGATTGTGATTGTTCATATGAGTACCTTGAGGATCTTGAAGTACATGGGTTCATACGGCCCCTAGCCCCGGGTTAAGCGGAATTAGACACAAGTTACGAAACGTAACGCCATAGATCTTGCACGCTACGCTCGTATTTTGCTATCAGCATGCGATATGTATCGCCATTTGAGAAACTTTGAGCGGAGGCGCTTGGTTGTGCAGCCCTGTTTTATAAGTTTCTGCAACAATGTTTTGTGACGTTGATTAAAATCGTCACATTTAACACAGGATCTAGCAAATGCTACTAGGCGTGATAGGTATACGCCATATGCAGGTCCCACTGGAATATTACTGTCCAGAAAGGGATAGTTCACGATGTCGAAATTGTAATCATCTCTTTTGTCATACAGTCGACGAGAGAAAAGGCCCGCTTCATTTTTATAGAGATATAGGTCTAAATATGATGTGCCTGTAGTGTTATCTGTAGTTTCCTTCAAATCCAGTGAAGGTGGGTATATATCCTTCACTGCGTCATTTATATAGCGATTATCCACAGAGAGAAGATCGTCTATATAGCGTTTGGTGAATGAGAAGAAACGGGCTTTGAATGGATCGGTTTTTCAAAGCGCCTGCATATAGTCATATTCATAAGAGAACAGATATAGGTCAGCCAGCAGGGGTGCACAATTAGTACCCATTGGAATACCTATATGCTGCTGATATATTGTGTTGCCAAATTTCACATAGATATTATTAATGAGAAATTCAAGCAACTCTATAAACAAAGAAACATCCCATGAATGATATCTCTTATATGTAGTAGAGCTAAAGAATGCTTTATGGCTTCCGACATTAATATATCTACGATCAGTTTTCTTTAGCACAGATACTATTAATGAACTTAGACGGTCAATAAGGTCCTGATGAGGGATTGTAGTATAGAGAGTCGAGAAATCCCATGTGGATACATGTCTATACGGTATGTGACCTTCAGCATCAAGTTCTTCCGTAAGATATTTTGAGTTTTTCAATATCCACATACATTAAACGCCAGAGTTTTTAGAAATAGTGGCGCAATACCTTTCCCAAATTGTTTTTACCTCCTTTAAATGCTTTTTTCTAACGGATTTTCTGTGACCATTCAACCTAAGATGTAGTCTTTGGGTGGTCTTGCCAACATACTATTGACCACACTTCTTACAGCAAACTAAATAAATACATTTTGTAGTAGAACAACTAAGATCAACATACGAGTTTACAGAATATGAGTTACCAGTTAACGCGGAACTAAATGACGCTGAAGTATTAAATAGTGGACACGTGAGACATCCACGGTGTCCACATATAGAAATCTTGAAATTATTACATGTAGAATTCGGTGCTAAACAATCATCAAGCGCAATGTTACAAGATTTGATGTCGTGACCTTGCATTGCGGTCAGAAATATATCTGTCATTTGGATTGAAAAAGGTCTTAGTGCATTTCGAACTATTAGAGACTGCTGAGAAACCTGCTCTAAGGTTCCTCGGGTATGTCTTACTATATTTTCTTTCTGTTGTATCCATTATGAGTGTTGGGTGTGCCGGGGCTCGGCCTCGGGGACAGCTTGTCCACCAGCAGAATCCAGACATACACAGGTTAAAATTACAAGCGTCTGGTCCGTCATTCATAATTCAGCCGTCGTCCATTAGAGAATATCCGCGTTCATAATCCAAAGACCTATTCCATATAACAGTATTAGCACCAAATTCAAAAAGACAATCATAGTATACATAAACATAGGTTTGTTTCCTGCAAGATAGAAGCGGTCAACAGTTTTCAATGATGCCGGCAAGACATCATGATGTTCCAAAAATATCAAATCCGTATCGCTGATCAGTATTCTTAATCCGTAATATTCGTTGTAAAGTCGTCATCTAAAGAATGATGTATCTCAGTCACGCTTTGATTGTGACTGTTCATATGAGTGCCATGAGGGTCTTGAAGTACATGGGTTCATACGGCCCCTAGCCCCGGGTTAAGCGGAATCAGACAAGTTACGAAACGTAACGACATAGATCTTGCACGCTACGCTCGTATTTTGCTATCAGCATGCGATATGTATCGCCAAATTTGAGAAACTTTGAGTGGAGGCGTTTGGTTGTGTAGCCCTGCTTAATAAGTTTCTGCAACGATGTTTTGTGACGTTGATTAAAATGGTCACATTTAACACAGTTAAGACCTATTCCACATTTCATATAACAGTATTAGCATCAAATTCAAAAAGACAATCATAGTATATATAAACGTAGGCTAGTTTTTTGCAAGAGAGAAGCAGTTAACAGTTTTCAATGATGCCGGCAAGACATCATGATGTTCCAAATATATCACACCATTACAGACACGATATTTCAAACACACAAAATAAGATAATAGTCATCTCTGGCGCTTGCTGGTCAAATCAAACGAATATATCTGACCTGAAGACCTACTCTTCTGAATACTGTCTGAGTAGGATTTCTTAGTTTTTCATTGAGGGAATTGTGAGATATCTCTGGAATGCCGCCAAGTCTTGATTGTTAGCTTAGACAGACGTCAGCATTCGGCAGAACTGGCGAGGTGGAGATCACGTATACATGTAACTAAAAACTCCATGAAATATTAGAACCTGCAGACTTTGTGAATGTAAAGGCGACGGGGCTAGGCAGAATTGGCAACGGTTCGCAATCAAAGATGATAGCTGTATTCGTTTTTCTCCAGCAGATGTCTTGCAATTCTCTTCAATCCGAACAAATGCTCAGGAAGGGTTGGAATAAAAAAGCATATAAAAAGGGGCACTAATCACTAGGACATCATTATCCATCTCACTGGCTTTTCTATGTACTATTGTGGTCAATAGTATGATTTCAAACCTTCGGTCCTACACTATCTCTCAATTGACAATTATTTTGAAAATTCAAGTTAAGTTCAAAATTCCGCTGGTCAATCTTTTTATACGGATTTCCTTCTCTGGTTTTACTGGAAGGCGGTATATTACCTTGCCTGTATGTACCGTCACATGTAAGAGAGGATACCATTACCAATAATTCTTTCAAATGATCCACTGTCTGTCGGTGTCCTGATTGTGGTTATTGTGGAGGCGGTATCGGTGTAACTAACCCTTCAATGATTAGCTGATGTTTCCAATGTAACTGTAAAATCCAAAGTAACAGCCATGGTTAACTCAGTGATGGACTATCTTTTAATAGACAATATTGAAATTCGCGCGAGAATTCCTCATTTCCAGTCATGGTCTGAAAGGTGCATGTCGTCACTGACCCGGGTTCACTAACGTCCCATTTACACACATATGGAGGTGTTATTAGGTTAATTTTGGAAAGCCGTATGTCCATCTTAACATACGTAAACAAGGAAACATCGAACGCATTCAGAATAGCTTAATGTGGTTACATAGGTCTATCGATTGTTGACGCTCGATGCCTGATATTTTGCATATTTCATTGGTAGAACAATGTTTAACACAACTTCGAGGATATGTATAGCAAGACGTCAATATGTTTAATCTGAGCAAAATGAAATGCTATTAAATGTGCCACATCACTTCCGAATGTCAGAAATAAGTCTTTGATGAAACGAGGATGATCAGAAACTCAGAATCACGTTTTTATGGATTTTTAAATATACTCTTACAAGGAGGCATATCTGCACTCAAACGATAAACACAGCGACAAGAATATTAATAGATTTCTCAGTTCGATCGCCCCTGCACACAATTCGGCGATATTGTCACCAGTTCGACTTACTACCCTCAAATTAAGCCATGATCACACGCGTACGGTTCTTGCTGGTCAAAAAACCGAATATTTCGGACACCGATGCCTGTTTCTTTGTTTATAGAGTTGCTTGAATTTCTCATTAAAAATATCTATGTGAAATTTGGCAACACAATATATCAGCAGCATATAGGTATTCCAATGGGTACTAATTGTGCACCCCTATTGGCTGACCTGCATCTGTTCTCTTATGAATATGACTATATGCAGGCGCTTTCAAAAACCGATCCATTCAAAGCCCGTTCCTTCTCATTCACCAAACGCTATATAGACGATCTTCTCGCTGTGGATACTCGCTATATAAATGACGCAGTGAAGGACATATATCCACCTTCACTGGATTTGAAGGAAACTACAGATAACACTACAGGCACATCGTATTTAGACCTATATCTCTATAAAAATGAAGCGGGCCTTCTCTCTCGTCTACTGTATGACAAGAGATGATTACAATTTCGACATCGTAAACTATCCCTTTCTGGAGAGTAATATTCCAGTGGGACCTGCATATGGCGTATATATATCACGCCTAGTAGCATTTGCTAGATCCTGTGTTAAATGTGACGTTGATTCATTGTTGCAGAAACTTATAAAACAGAGCTACACCACCAAGCGCCTCCACTCAAAGTTTCTCAAGTTTGGCGATATACATCGCATGCTGAAAGCAAAATACGAGCGTAGCGTGCAAGATCTATGGCGTTACGTTTCGTAACTTGTGTCTAATTCCGCTTAGACCGGGGCTAGCGGCCGTATGTCTTGGTTACCGACCTGAAACAGTTACAATTAAACAATGGACGGACAAATTTGAACAAAGTATAGAAAAGGCATACATGGAAGACAAAGATGTTGTTATTATGGGAGACATTAATATAGACTGGCAACACATGGGCAAACCCCAATATAGTTCATGGATAACGTTGATGGAAGGTTTTCAGCTGGAACAGCTTATACATGAACCCACACGTGTTACTGAAAATACTTCGACGACATTAGATCACATTTATGTTCTGAACGGGAAAAATGTGAAATCTATAAAAGTGCCAAAAATCGCGATGAGTGATCATTACCCCGTCTGTGCTTTACTGAAACATGACGCCTATAAGAAACACTGTCATACAAAAATTAAATACAGATCATATAAACAGTTTGACAGTGAACTATTTACACGTGATTTGGAACAAGTACCCTGGCAATTGATTGAAATATTTGAGGACCCCAATGACGCCCTTGATGCGTGGCTTCGTTTATTTATGGATGTAGTAGATACACATGCCCCTCTAGTGGAGAAACGAGTACGTTTTCCACGTCAACCAGACTGGATGACACCTGATATTATGGAGGCCATGAGTACAAGAGATAAACTTAAAGCTCAGGGTAATGAAATTGAATCTAAGATATATAGAAACGTTGTGACAACTTTGATAAGAGAAGCAAAAACAACATATTACAGAACATTAATTGAAAGTAAACAAAAGGATAGTAAAGCGTTATGGGATTATTTGAGGGAGTTGGCGCCTAAAGCCAAAACAGCCTCTCCTACAGAAATAGAGGATACTGGAGTAAAACTTAGAGATTATGCAGATATTGGAAATAGTTTTAATAACTTTTTTGTCGAGATAGTTAACAAATGTATCCCTTTATCTATATCAAATACGCAAAGCGAAACAAATAAGTTATCTGATTTTGTTAAATCGAAGTTAAATCCCAGCGATGGATTTGAGATTCCGGAACTTACCACTTCCGAAGTTACCAGCCTGTTAAATAGCCTCCCCACCAATAAGGCAACTGGTTTGGATGGCGTAAGTGCTAAACTTTTGAAGATTTCCTCTTCTGTGATAGCACCATCACTGACATGGATTTATAACCTGACTATTAAATCTGGAATTTTTCCAGATTTATGGAAAAATGCTAAAGTCACACCAATTTATAAATCTGGATCCCTCTTAGATCGGGGAAATTATCGACCAGTGTCTGTGCTGTCATCACTAAGCAAAATCATAGAAAGGCATATACACAGACATCTTTATGATTACATGATGACCAGAGATCTACTTTATACCACACAGTCGGGATTCAGGCTTAATCACAGCTGCGAAACTGCCTTGTTCCGATTAACAGATATGTGGTATACAGCCATGGACAATGGCTTTCTAAACGGAGTAATTTTTCTAGACCTACGCAAAGCCTTCGATTTGGTTAACCATGAGATTTTATTGAAGAAACTTTCTGTTTATCAGTGTGGGGAAAGTGCGATGAAATTGTTTACGGACTATCTTAGTGATCGCAAGCAGAGTGTTCTGTTTAAGGGCACAAAATCTGATCCACTATTAGTTAAATCAGGGGTTCCTCAAGGCTCCATTCTCGGCCCACTGTTTTTTCTCATATATATGAACGATTTGCCATTGGTTGTGGAAAACGGTGACATTGATATGTATGCGGATGACTCCACCGTTAGTACATCCGGCAAAACGTTGCCAGAAGTGGAGCATAAACTTCAAAACGACCTGGACAATGTAAATAGTTGGTGTGTTCAAAATAAGATGGCTCTTAATGGTCCAAAAACAAAAGCTATGTTGATAACAACACACCAAAAAAGAGTACAAATGACAAATACTGAATTAAGTCTGGACTTTAATGGGGAAAACTTAGAGAATGTGTCCAGTGTAAAAGTGTTAGGTGTAATTACTGATAAGAATTTAACCTGGAAAGAACATGTTAGTTATGTACACGGTAAAGTCAGTAGAAATGTCGCTCTATTGCGACGGATAAAAACTTATCTTCCCCGTACAGTACGTATCACTTTTTATAATAATTTTGTATTGCCATATATTAATTACTGCAGTACAGTTTGGGGGAACGGTTGTGATTTGTCTCATATACACAAACTCCAAAAGCGTGCGATTCGACAAATATACGATCTCTCCTTTAGGGAGAGTACGCAAACACATTTTCATGATTCTAAATGTCTGACTGCACCCACTATGGTTAAATATCGAACAGCAGTTATGGTATATAAGACACTGAACAATCTGACCCCTCAATACTTAACGGAACTGTTTAAATATGTAGACCAAGTTCACACGCGAAGGACAAGGAGTTCTGCAAATCGACTATTGTATGTACCAAAACACAGGTTGAGTCTTAAAAAACAGTCTTTTTCGCATAGTGGCGCCATTACATGGAATAGTCTCCCGGAACATGTGAGAGTGTGTAATTCTCTAGGTTCTTTTAAGAAAGCCGCATTTGACCATTTCTTAAACACTATGTAGGCCTAGCTATAATCAATGGTCATACGTATATGCAGTATCATTGAAATGTTTGTTTTACGAATGGTTTTATGTATATTTATAGTTTTATCTGTTACCTATATGTACATTTCAACTATATTTTATATTTTAAAGTATAGATGGATTCTTAACAATGTATATAGTTATTAACCCCAGAGGGCCATGGGGAAGATTAGCCATGCTAACCATGTTTTACCCTCAGTAAATAAAGTTTATCTATCTATCTATCTATCTATCTATGAACCCATGTACTTCAAGATCCTCATGGTACTCATATGAACAGTCACGATCAAAGCGTGACTGAGATAGATCATCCTCTAGATGACGACTTTACAACGGATATTATGGATTAAGAATACTGATCAGCGATACGGATTTGATATTTTTGGAACATCATGATGTCTTGTCGGCATCATTGAAAACTGTTGACCGCTTGTCTCTTGCCGGAAACAAGCCTATGTTTATGTATACTATGGTTGTCTTTTTGAATTTGGTGCTAATACTGTTATATGGAATATGGAATAGGTCTTTGGATTATGGACGCGGATATTCTCTAATGGGCGACGGCTGAATTGTGAATGACGGACCAGACGCTTGTAGTTGAAGCGGTTGTGATAAGTCCCCGAAATGCAGTCAAATCTTCTTTGTCAGCTTAGCCACTCGTCCGCATACGACAGAACTCACGACAATGTATATACGTAACCAAATACACCATTACAGGGAAAAGAGGTAGACAGAATTGGCAACAACCCCCAAACAAATGATGATAACTGCATTTTTTCCACCAGCAGACGTCTTGGAGTTCTGTTCAATTCGAACAT
>JAVTVY010029699.1:0-13464 GCA_036873755.1 Hanleya hanleyi | reverse complement strand
ATTCTTCAGAAAATAAGTTAGATCGATGACGGCGTTCAAGTAGGCCTCATTCCGACAGTTTTCGGAAGACACGCCACGAAGATCCATTCTGGAATCTGATCAAACAACTTTCTGTCAAAAGTTCTATCGCAGATCCTAATATTGGAGCCGTGTAATCAACGTCGTGTTCCACAATATATATGAAAATTCATCATATTTGTTTACGATTTTTTTTAACAGTTCGTCAATACCGACACCTGTAAACGCTGACTAAGCTAAACTACCAAACTAACACCTTTCAAAGATGATATAAGATCGACCAAGGCGTTCAACTAGTCTTTCTTTCGGACAGTTCCCGGAAGTCAGATGACCTTAAGATCCATTCCAGAATCTCCTCCACCATTGCCGGAGGGGAACTGAGATGTTTGTTACTATACAACACTGATCTAACAATTTTCTGAAAAATGTCCTATCGAGTATTTCAGTTTGTAATCAACATCGTATTCAATATATGTTAATCAATATGGTTTTCTGTTTTCGACTGACGATAACCTCCTGTTTGTTGTGATTATTAATGTATACCAGCTAATTAATCTATCGGTGTTATTACTCTGTGAGAAAATCTTGGTCGCTTCTCTGTTGTCGGGAAGCTATCTTGTATTTTCATTATTTTTATTTCATAGACAGTTGAAGTTGATGCTGTCATAAGAAATAGGTCCTACTGACGCAGAAATTCTTTCATGGACGACGGTTGAATACTGAATGTCCGAATTGACGCTTGCTATTCAGTATATGATCAACGAGATTTTATCAGGTGAACCTGTTGAACAGAGAAAAGAATTGTGTTGCTTACTCAGTAGATATTGCGGTGATCCTGATGTGTATCTCCCAAATCATCAATGATATTATGGCGAGCATACCGTCACCCTCCCCGCATCTATGGAACCGCTACCCAGATTGCTGTAAGCAGCTGCATGGTGCAGATCGCGGAGTCTTAAATTGGATCTGAATCTAGCCATGAAATCTCACGTCTATCATGCGGTTGCCTTGCCAGTTTATTTATAACCAATTTTCTAGTCTACCATGAACAACATTGTTCGGCGTCATCTGTTATCATTTTTTTCTCACAAAATATCACATATTTTCTTGGATTTCAAAGGAACAGGTGTTAGCTTGCCATTAATCGGAGGCGACTGATGATGGAATTGAAACAATTTCTGACGCATCACGTCTCGGAGAATACCGCGGTATATCAAAAAAACTTGGATTGAAAAATTATCCGCCTTTTTTCATTGATATGGGACAAAGAGTATGGCGTCCGTCCTGTTCCGGAGCCTCATTTTATCGCCAGCGGTGATCGAATACCTTTACAAATCAGCCTACACATGTCCACTATTACCGGTAAATTTCCACAAACTAATTTGAATCTATCGATTTCATGATAAATATCTCACAGTTCATTATGTCTCTCCCGGAGATACTTATCAAATCTAATAATTGTGGACGTGGTGTTTGCTCTAATATAATTTGATTGCCTGAATTTCACACTTGTTATCTGCTCCAGAAATGGTTAGTGGCTGTAAATGATAAAACCCAAATGTCGCAAGTGACTGTCTCTCTGTCATATCAAAGGTTTGCCAGATGCTTTAAAATGCATGTTCACAATAGCAGCTCATTAATCCATGGGATAATGGAATGTTTTGGAGCTCTGTTCCTGGTTTTTAGCAACACAGTTAGTGAGCGTCAGATCCGACATTCAATGTTAGGTGTCGACGAATACTTCCCTGTAGAGTCATATGGTTGCTTTTTGATCACCAGACGTCTTCAATTTTTCCCACCTCTTGCATATCGCTCCAATTCAGCCGAAGTCCATAAACTGATATTCGCGCCAATAGCCGAAATACCTATCTCGTATGACAGTTAGCACCAATTCCAAATGTGCACGAATTAAAAATAATAAAAACTCAAAAAAGGTTTCTTTAATACCAGAGAGAAAAGCGGTCAACAGTTTTCAATGATGATGTTCTCTACATGAAATCACTGACCATTATTTCTTACTCTAATGAATTTACAAGTCGTTTTCAAGTGTATGTAATATCCAGTGCTAGGAGATCGTCTATATAGCGTTTGGTGAATGAAATGGAATGGTTATCAATTGACAGTAGCCAAACGAGAGCAAATATAGGTCTGCCAAAGGTGGTGCACAGTTTGTACCCATTGGGATACCTATTTGTTTGCATGGTATTTGCAGCATTAGATCTGCTCTGTTACAAGTAGGTTCCCCTGCCTCCCCCCTCCCCTCCCTTCCCTTCCCCGTCGTGATATAGCTGGAAAAATGTTGAAAGCGACGTTAAACCCTATTCACTCACTCACTTGCATGGTATTGACGAATTTCACATAGATATGGTTAATTTTAAATTCAAGCAATTCTATAAACAAAGAATCATCCCAAGATTGATATCCTTCACGTGCGGAAGAACTGAAGACAGCCTTATGGCTTCTGACATTAATATATTGGTGACTAATTTTATTGAACATCGATATTATTAATTAGCTAAGGTGTTCAATAAGGTTCAAATGACGAATAGTAGTACAGAGTCGAAAAATCTCAGGTCCATACGGTATATGTCCTTTGCCATTTAGTTCTACCGTAAGACATTTTGAGTTTTTAAATATCCACATGCATTTCACATCTGAATTTCTGGATATGACAGCACAATATTTCCATCAAAATCATGATGTTCCAAAAATATCAAATCCGTATCGCTGATCAGTTTTCTTAATCCATATGATATTCTTCGTAATGTCGTCATCTAGAGAATGATGTATCTCAGTCACGCTTTGAATGTGATTGTTCATATGAGCACCATGACCATCTTGATTTCATACGGCCCCTAGCCCCGGGTTAAGCGGAATTAGACACAAGTTACGAAACGTAACGCCATAGATCTTGCACGGTGAGCTCGTATTTTGCTATTAGCATGCGATATGTATCGCCAAATTTGAGTGGAGGCGCTTGATGGTATAGCCCTGTTTTATGAGTTTCCACAATAATGTTTTGGGACGTTGATTAAAATCGTCACATTTACCACAGGATCTAGCAAATGCTACGAGAAGAGATAAGTATACGCCGCATGCAGGTCCCACTGGAATATTACTGTCCAGAAAGGGATAGTTTACCATGTCAAAATTGTAATCATCACTTTTGTCATAAAGTCGACGAGAGAGAAGGCCCGTTTCATTTTTATACAGATATGGGTCTAACCTTAATTCTCTCTCTCTCTCTCTCTCTCTCTCTCTCTCTCTCTCTCTCTCAATACGTTTTTTCCCCTGCTTCTAAGGTCTATCAGTTATCCCAAGAACATGTAGTTCTTGCTTCATAGTTGTTGGAAGTCACCTGGGGTGGAGATCCATACAGACTGAGAACTACAAAATTGTATTAGTCAACTGATCAAACAACCTTTTCTCTAAAGTCCTATTGAGTATGCCAGTATTGGAGTTTACTTATGCAATCAATATCTCATTGAACAGCATATGTAAATCAGTAAGGCTTTGTGTTCTGCGACAATCCCATGTTTGTTTTGACAATTCATCAATACCGACAAACGTCAGAGTTAACGATTTTCTTACCAACGTATGTGTGCGTGTTTTAATTTCTGATGTGTTTAGTGGATGACAAATCCGTGACTTTCCAGGTCGGTATATGAAGCCCCAATCAAATCCTTACAATCTTTGTTTTCCCCTATGTTCATTTGATGGAGTGGACGATGTTAAACCCGTAATCGCCAGTGGATGCTGTTTGTCCATATTTTATTGTATGTTAGAAAGTCAAACCCTTTCTTCCACATTCCTGGGATGATCCTTCACATCATTTGGAAAAAGATGGACGCGATATAATATTCACAAGATGAACAATGTCAACTATGTTTTATTATACGATATTTACTTATTATGTTACATTTACACAGTAATGACGTTCTATTCAGGCGAGTTTGAAAGAAAATGCTCTAACAATTTCTTGCAATTCAGGATATTGGATACATTGTGAGAGTCTGCATCACCATTACTAAAGCAAAGTTACGGATGAGTGCATGCAGCAAAAATCAACCTATAGTATGTCAGTATATGCCTCAGATGGCCCAGTCAGCATTCGGTCGTCACCCGCAAAAGAATTTCCGCGTAAATTTCAAACAAAATGCCAAAACACATCATCTAAACGAAGAAATGCAGAAAGATTCAAGCCTTTAAGCGTGGCTGGGATCCAAATCATTGGAGGGATCACTTTTGTTTGTGATGTTTTTACCTGCGGCACGCAGGTCTACGGGAGGCTCGCGTTGTTGTTGTTCTTCTTCTTCTTGTTCTTGTGACTTTTTGAAATGCGCATGCGCTAAGAGAGTGTGATCTCTGCCACACTTTTCTTTTCAACCTCCGATCTCACATGACAACACTGTCTTCACGCGCGTTTGAATTCATTTGCAACTATATTCGGTGGAATGAATTATTGCTTCGTTAATTATTATATATGAGAATATTGTGAATAACGTCAAAGGACCTACGAAGTAGGGTAGGCATTAGGACTCCGAACCGACACGCACTGAACTCTTGGACCCCAAGTTGAAATCCTGCCAATATTAAGATGGGCACGGCCCAAGTTAGAATCACCAGTGATTTTAATCAAAAATCACCAGAAATTTTCATCAAAAGTAGGTCCACTCGAAACATGCTGGCAACAGTCCCCTAATGCACCTTCATGCCCAGTGTGAATAACGTCACAGGACATAAGAAGTAGGGTAGGCATTAGGACTCCGACGCACGCTGAACTCTTGGACCCCCAGTTGAAATCCTGCCTATATTAAGATGGGCACGGCTCAAGTTAGATTCACCAGTGATTTTAATCAAAAATCACCAGAAATTTTCATCAAAAGTAGGTCAGCTCGAAACATGCTGGTAACAGTCCCCTGATGCACTTTAATGCCAAAAATCAAGGTTCTAATATCAACGGTAACACTCAGATATAACATATCTCTCAGATATAACATATATATAAATATTTATATTCATGTCACTGTTCCATTGTTTCTCTAGTTGTATTCCTCTTAAAATGTTGTACTCTGCCTTTGACTGGTGTTTGTACAATAAAATCTTGAATCTTGAATGCTTATTTTGCCGACGAAAGGATTCAGATGGACTCACTCGATCATTACCGGACAATTTCAAATGGTAGCCCACTTCGAAGAGACAGAAATGACTATGTGGTATTTAATGAGTTGGACACCCCTGTGCGCGAACAATACCTCGCAGTCGTGCAGTTATATTGTGCACTTTCGGTTGTATGACATTTGGCAAATAGCTATTTTGAATGATTCTCTTTCAGAACACAGCCTCTCTATCCTCATTCTCGCAAGCCAGGGCCTTGATTCGCTGGTATTGATGATCCCGTCCTCTTCCGCACTCAGAATCCCTTTGGAATAGAATTAATCACTTCCGTAAATTCAATACTTATGTGTATCAGCAGACAATGCACAGAAACATATTACATTTGACATCATTCTCTCAAGTCGGAGCCCATTTCTGCTAGAATTTACTGGTTCTATACAAAATTTACGTTACTTTGTCAATCAGTTTACGTCATATATAGCAGATACTGGCCATAAAAACGATGTTGACCTCGTGGCCAAAAGCTAGGGCCTTTGTTTTCCTGGAGGGGTTTTTGAGTTTGATTTCGATACTTAGATACCTTTCGCATTGACTTTAACTTGGCAGTCATTTCCGCGAATGCAACAATTTGATGTATCAAAAGATAATAACGAGAATTCGACATCATTCTCTTACACACAGACCTTGTTTAGTGAACTAGCCCCGAAACTTCGCACTTGAATCACCTTCGGAATGACAAACATATTCGCAAATTGAGTATAGGAAGATATCCATAGATACTGACTAGAAATGTTTCTTGTTTGCAGAATTTGATTTTAAAGAAAAGAAATTAATAAAATTAGCAACCTTCGAAAAGGCTTGGCCGAACATGTCAGATGAGATGATATTTCCTAAGAATGAAATAGTTAATCATTTATATAGAAGAAGCAAACCATGTCTTGATATTGACTTGCTGCGTGGAAAAGAGTGGCAAGGAATTTAGTTCGCAGATGATAACGAACGTAAATGCAGAAACCTAATTAATTATTTTAATCGAATATCAAGACTGTAACAGGCCTCAATTTGAATAGTGACAAAGTGTCATTATGCCTCTTGGACAGTTCGATAAAGCCTTAAATCCCATTCCGTAGTTTCACAGATCGAAGTGATAGACCTGATACTAAATTTATTGAAAAATAACTTTGAAGGAAATATAAATTTTCCATTTTGATCGGCAAATTAAGCGAGAAGGGAGACTGAAGAGCGCAGATTTTCGCGCTATGACTAAATCCTCGAAATTTGTTTGGATTTCCAAATATTTGAAAGCCTTTTTGATTGCAAAAAGTAATGACTGAACCGAATGTTTTGAAACTTGGCATACACGATATTTGTACCAAAACATTGCCAAAGCGATCATGGTGAGTTCGACTGTCAATTCAGTATAGACGGCACGGCCGAGTCAAAATCGTCGGATTTTGAATGGGAAAAGTGAATATATATATATGGTATCAGAACTATTACGCAATCCCTACAATTGTGGGTTACAAGTTGAAAATTACTTCCCTTGGCATAAAAACACTGGCAGATGGCGCTTTTTTTCTACAATTACCACTACCTCCGCTGATATGTCTTTCACTGTATTATTGCCACTGCCGCAGGTTTTGACTACAATGTAGTCATTTCTCACTTGTTTTTATAAATATGCAGTCAGTATATTAGCCTGTTGGGTCATATCACTTCTTGTCAGTGCACCGGCATCGTTTTCCACCACCATTTTAATGTTGCGTTATAATTTAGTTCTTGATCTTTCTGTCTTTATCAGGGTCGATTTCTTTAGATCATGATTATGATGAAAGGGTTCAACACAATGTGTTAATAACACAGGGCCAAGAATCAATACAAAAACACCTTCCATCAGAGATGAGTGAAGATTGATCGGTTACCTCATGCAGCCGTTTATTCAGACTGCTGCAGGAAG
Source organism: Hanleya hanleyi (assembly GCA_036873755.1). Taxonomy (NCBI): domain Eukaryota; kingdom Metazoa; phylum Mollusca; class Polyplacophora; order Lepidopleurida; family Hanleyidae; genus Hanleya; species Hanleya hanleyi. Next base: position 6,371 of record JAVTVY010029699.1, on the reverse strand, counting down.
TCCTCTCACGTTATAAGTTCCGTTTGAGGACCTGCTCTATAATAACCGGCTCTACTGATGATTCCAACCAGTCATGTTTGTCTCGAATAAAGAAACCTGTATGCTCATCTGCTTTCAGAATAATCATTCTCTCTAGGTCTCTCATATAAATTACCAGGATCCGATATTCGGCAAGCCCCGAGAAAAAAGTTCTTCTTCAAAGATGCTGAGCTGAGATCGACCAGTTCCCTCAAAGAAGTATTTCTTTCATTATGTTCTCGGAAGTCACCTGACGCGTAGATCCATCCTGGATTCTAATCAAACAATTTTCTGTCACAAATCCTATTGAGGATTGCAGTACTGGTGTTTCAGAGTGAAATCAATGTCGTGTTCAACAATATATGTGAACAGCTTGCGACAATACGTTGTAGTTTACTAGTTCATCAATATCAACGTAAGTCAAAACTAACGAAGCTAACCTGAAAACCAAACTAACATACGTATAGTTGAAATAACAAGCGTCTGGTCCGTCATTCATAATTCAGCCGTCGTCTATCAGAGAATATCCGCGTCCATAATCCAAAGACCTATTCCATATTCCATGTTACAGTATTAGCACCAAATTCAAAAAGACAATCATAGTATACATACACATAGGCTTGTTTCCTGCAAGAGAGAAGCGGTCAACAGTTTTCAATGATGCCGGCAAGATATCATGATGTTCCAAAAATATCAAATCCGTATCGCTGATCAGTATTCTTAATCCATAATATTTTTTGTAAAGTCGTCATCTAAAGAATGATGTATCTCAGTCACGCTTTGATTGTGACTGTTCATATGAGTACCATGAGGATCTTGAGGCACATGGGTTCATACGACCCCTAGCCCCGGGGGCTAACTCTGATCCAAACATAGGCGAAGATGGACAAAACAGTTCTAGTTTTTCTTCCTTTCATACAGTACATGGAATTCTTCTCACCTAAATATCCCTTTCTGGACCGGTGTGATGGATGATAATGTCCAGGTGATTGGTGTCTCTTTTCATATACTTTTCTATTGCAACCAACTACGGGCACTTGTCCTCAATGTGGAAAAACGTGTCCTAGCTGGGTTGGGCGATAGGGCCCGGACACTCTTAGCCAGCGGTCATTCTTAGCTTCCCCACAGGTTCCATCAGACTCGGTCATACCGAGGAGGACTGGAAATGGTTGTTACCTGATTACAAGCGTCTAGTCCGTCATTCATAATCCAGCCGTCGTCCATTAGAGAATATCCGCGTCCATAATCCAAAGACCTATTCCATATTCCATATAACAGTATTAGCATCAAATTCAAAAAGACAATCATAGTATACATAAACATAGGCTTGTTTCCTGGAAGAGAGAAGTGGTCAACAGTTTTCAATGATGCCGGCAAGACATCATGATGTTCCAAAAACATCAAATCCGTATCGCTGATCAGTATTCTTAATCCATAATATTCGTTGTAAAGTCGTCATCTAAAGAATGATGTATCTCAGTCACGGTTTGATTGTGGCTGTTCATATGAGTACCATGAGGATCTTGAAGTACATGGGTTCATACGGCCCCTAGCCCCGGGTTAAGCGGAATTAGACACAAGTTACGAAACGTAGCGCCATAGATCTTGCACGCTATGTTCGTATTTTGCTATCAGCATGCGATATGTATGTAACTTTGAGTGGAGGCGCTTGGTGGAATAGCCCTGTTTTATAAGTTTCTGCAACAATGTTTTGTGACGTTGATTAAAATCATCACATCTAACACCGGATATAGCAAATGCTACTAAGCGAGATATGTATACGCCATATGCAGGTCCCACTGGAATATTACTATCCAGAAAGGGATAGTTTACGATGTCGAAATTGTAATCATCTCTTTTGTCATAAAGTCGACGAGAGAGAATGCCCGCTTCATTTTTATAGAGATATAGATCTAAATATGATGTGCCTGTAGGCTGTCTGTAGTTTCCTTCAAATCCAGTGAAGGTGGATATATATTCTTCACTGCGTCATTTATATAGCGATTATCCACAGCGAGAAGATCGTCTATATAGCGTTTGGTGAATGAGAAGGAACGGGCTTTTGAATGGATCGGTTTTTGAAAGCACCTGCATATAGTCATATTCATAAGAGAACAGATACAGGTCAGCCAACAGGGGTGCGCAATTAGTACCCATTGGAATACCTATATGCTGTTGATATATTGTGTTGCCAAATTTCACATAGATATTTTTAATGAGAAACTCCATAAACAAAGAAACATCCCATGAATGATATCTCTTGTATGTAGTAGAGCTAAAGAATGCTTTATGGCTTCCGACATTAATATATCTACGATCAGTTTTCTTGAACACAGATAATATTAATGAACTTAGACGGTCAATAAGGTCCTGATGAGGGATTGTAGTATAGAGAGTCGAGAAATCCCATGTGGATACATGTCTGTACGGTATGTGACCTTTAGCATCAAGTTCTTCCGTAAGACATTTTTGAGTTTTTCAATATCCACATACATTCAACGGCAGAGTTCTTAGAAATAGTGGCGCAATACCTTTCCCAAAATGCTTTTACCTCCTGAAGGGCCCTCGTCAATAGGGTTGAAAGAAGCTTGGTGGTGCAGCTTCTAGAACCAGCTATGAATCTAGCTTTGTATGGTGATTTATGCATTTTGGAGTCCAGTATATTTTTGGTATGTCGTTATGATTGGTTGGAAGACAAATACCTCTTTCCCTGAGAAACTTTTTGTGATTGTTAAATAAATCTTCCAGAGTAAATGCAGTTTGGGAGTAAGCAGACGTATTTGATGAAGATATGTCTACACTCAATTCTTTAACCAGCACCTGGTAATAGTAATATTTACATATGACTATTATATTATTCGGAGCTTTGTCTGCTGGGACTATGACGAATTTACTCTGGAGATTTGCTAGAACTTCTTGCGAATTGAGGTTTCTCAGTACTTGTTTTGCTAGGGGAAGAGAACTTCTGTCAATATGGCGGATTGTTTCAACGACCTTGCGCTTGGTGAGGTCCAGCCAATCAGCGAGTACTGTAGGTTCAACTTTTTCTCGCTTAGACCAATCAATAACGTACTGTTCTAATGCAGACAGGACTATCTTCTGGTCGGCCTTCATATCTATTCTTCTTGGCTCTCTATATTTAGGTCCTTTCATCAGGAGTAATTTCAGATCCTTATCACTCACTACATCAAGGTCACCAGTCACAATATGTTTGCATGGTGTATAGATAAAGTTCGACAATTCACAATCACAACTATAGCCTCCTGACGTGTATAAGTTCCAGTCAAACTCCTTGACAGCATTGGAGTAATTGAATATTTTAGTGGCTATAGATTTAGTATACTTATATGAAATGCAAGGAGGTTCTGTGAACTAGAAATAGTTTGGTACAGCGTGGCGTACCTCTGGATCATTCAGGATTCGAGGTAAATTAATGATGTCCAGTCCTTTATCTAAGTAGTTGAATTTCAAGAAAAGCCGATCTTGAGATGTTTCGATTATGTTCACTTGACGATACAACCGAAAATACGCTATATCTTGACATACTTTACTGATTTTTGATGGTATTATATTTCCTGAAGACGCAGATTGTTGTATATCTCTGGCTATTTGATTTAAAGCTCTCAGAGGTAACGCATACAGAACTGTACGTAAGCTATGTATACTATTGGGTGCGTTAAACCCACTAAGTAATTTAAAGTGATATGATCGTGAATCATCGAACTGTTAAACTTTCGCCAACCATGGCTGCGTTGTCTCCGTTGATGGGGTTTAAATAGTTGGGTAATGTTGGATATATTTGAACGGCGGTTTGTAGCATTGCCGAACCCACTGACATTATCATTTAAACCAAACGGAAACACTGGCCCAAGTTCTAGCATCCAGAATAATTCCCGCTCTCGGATTTTTCTCTCAAATCCAAAGGGGGAATCCTTAGTAGATGGATAGACGACGTCTATGATCTGAATACTAAAGTTATCCCAGCCATGGTCGGGTCCAGAAAAATGTCTACCTATAAGCAATTGCTTTTTCCTAACGGATTTTCTGTGACCGTTCACCCGAAGATGGAGTCTTTGGATGGTTGCCAACATACTGTTGACCACACTTCTTACAGGAAACTAAATAAATACAGTTTGTAGTAGAACAACTAAGATCAACATACGAGTTAACAGAATATGAGTTTCCAGTTAACGCGGAACTAAATGAAGCTGACGTATTAAAGAGTGGACACGCGAGACATCCACGATGTCCACACTTAGAAATTTTGAAATTATTACATGTAGAATTCGGTGCTAAACAATCATCAAGCGCAATATTACAAGGTTTGATGTCGTGGCCTTGTTTTGCTGTCAGAAATATATCTGTCATTTGGATTAAAAAAGGTCTTAGTGCATTTCGACCTATTAGAGACTCGGCCGAGAAACCTGCACTAAGGTTCCTCGGGTCTGTCTTAATATTATTTCTTTGTATTGTATCCATTATGAGTGTTGGGTGTGCAGGGGCCCGGCCTCGGGGACAACTTGTCCACCAGCAGAATCATAAGAGAACAGATACAGGTCAGCCAACAGGGGTGCACAATTAGTACCCATTGGAATACCTATATGCTGCTGATATATTGTGTTGCCAAATTTCACAGATATTTTTAATGAGAAATTCAAGCAACTCTATAAACAAAGAAACATCCCATGAATGATATCTCTTGTATGTAGTCGAGCTAAAGAATGCTTTATGGCTTCCGACATTAATATATCTACTGAACACAGATACTATTAATGAACTTATACGGTCAATAAGGTCCTGATGAGGGATTGTAGTATAGAGAGTCGAGAAATCCCATGTGGATACATCGTCTGTACGGTATGTGACCTTTAGCATCAAGTTCTTCCGTAAGACATTTTGAGTTTTTCAATATCCACATACATTCAACGCCAGGAAGCTCTTTAGAAATAGTGGCGCAATACCTTTCCCAAAATGCTTTACCTCCTGAAGGGCCCTCGTCAATAGGGTTGAAAGAAGCTTGGTGGTGCAGCTTCTAGAACCAGCTATGAATCTAGCTTTGTATGGTGATTTATGCATTTTGGGAGTCCAGTATATTTTTGGTATGTCGTTATGATTGGTTGAAAGACAAATACCTCTTTCCCTGAGAAACTTTTTTGTGATTGTTAAATAAATCTTCCAGAGTAAATGCAGTTTGGGAGTAAGTAGACGTATTTGATGAAGATATGTCTACACTCAATTCTTTAACCAGCACCTGGTAATAGTAATATTTACATATGACTATTATATTATTCGGAGCTTTGTCTGCTGGGACTATGACGAATTTACTCTGGAGATTTGCTAGAACTTCTTGCGAATTGAGGTTTCTCAGTACTTGTTTTACTTGGGGAAGAGTACTTCTGTCAATATGGCGGATTGTTTCAACGACCTTGCGCTTGGTGAGGTCCAGCCAATCAGCGAGTACTGTAGGTTCAACTTTTTCTCGCTCAGACCAATCAATAACGTACTGTTCTAATGCAGACAGGACTATCTTCTGGTCGGCCTTCATATTTATTCTTCTTGGCTCTCTATATTTAGGTCCTTTCATCAGGAGTAATTTCAGATCCCTATCACTCACCACATCAAGGTCACCAGTCACAATATGTTTGCATGGTGTATAGATAAAGTTCGACAATTCACAATCACAACTATAGCCTCCTGACGTGTATAAGTTCCAGTCAAACTCCTTGACAGCATTGGAGTAATTGAATATTTTAGTGGCTATAGATTTAGTATACTTATATGAAATGCAAGGAGGTTCTGTGAACTAGAAATAGTTTGGTACAGCGTGGCGTACCTCTGGATCATTCAGGATTCGAGGTAAATTAATGATGTCCAGTCCTTTATCTAAGTAGTTGAATTTCAAGAAAAGCCGATCTTGAGATGTTTCGATTATGTTCACTGGACGATACAACCGAAAATACGCTATATCTTGACATACTTTACTGATTTTTGATGGTATTATATTTCCTGAAGACGCAGATTGCTGTATATCTCTGGCTATTTGATTTAAAGCTCTCAGAAGTAACGCATACAGAACTGTACGTAAGCTATGTATACTATTGGGTGCGTTAGTTAAACCCACTAAGTAATTTAAAGTGATATGATCGTGAATCATCGAACTATTAAACTTTCGCCAACCATGGCTGCGATGTCTCCGTTGATGGGGTTTAAATAGTTGGGTAATGTTGGATATATTTAAACGGCGGTTTGTAGCATTGCCGAACCCACTGACATTATCATTTAAACCAAACGGAAACACTGGCCCAAGTTCTAGCATCCAGAATAATTCCCGCTCTCGGATTTTTCTCTCAAAT
>JAVTVY010029698.1:0-12942 GCA_036873755.1 Hanleya hanleyi | reverse complement strand
AAAAATATCTAGTGGGTTTCTCTGCGTCGTTCGCCCACTCAGCTTTGGATCTGATCATATGACCGTTCATCTTCTCTTTCCTGATTATTTCTAGTTATAACTTTTTGTGTTCAATTAAGTCTATATTGGGTTCTTTATTTTCTCTAGTTCTGTAATAGAAGATTGTAAACTTTCTTCTGTCTTTCTTCTGTCTTCCCTATCTGGGCTGGGCGATTTGGGGTGTACCGCAGCCTGAGAAGAGGCGGAAAGTGCCCCGATATATTTTCGCTATCGCTACGGCTAGAGGGCTGAAACTTACCACACTATATCTTTATGTCAAGCGCTACAAGAAAATGCAAGATGGTCGCCATGATGACGTCACTGTGACGTCATTTTCAAAAAGAGCATTTTCAGACGTTGTTTTGGTCAGAATTTTCGAATTTTTTATTTTTGTTTTTTCTTCACAAAAACTGCATGATAAAATAGTAAATAATAATCTGATAAGAAATAAAATAGGTTTTACCCACTTTTTCATACAGAAAAGCAAAAATTTTTAAAGAAATATGACGAAAACGTTACTTTTCTGGTACCCAACATGGCCGCCATTTTGAATTTACCTATGATTCTCTGCTCGCGGGGTCATGCAAATAGGCTCAAAATGTCCCCAATATGATAACCTAATAAGTCACGGAGTGTCAGCTCTCAATTTTTTTGATGGAAAGTGCCCCCTCCCAGGCCAGGTAGGGTTAAATGATGCGTAAGATATGGTTTGGCCTCTTATGAGCGTAAGTAAGGTGTCAAGAAACAATTGATCTGAAATTGTAAATTGCAATTGATGGTTTTCAATAGTTTTCAGATTATCTAGGTTATATACAGGTAGGGCGTACTCCTGTTTTGTATTATCAATACAAATCTTCACACGCTTTACATATTCTGGATCACACAGTAAGCTGGAATTAAATTTCCAATTAAATTTTAGTTTGAATATTACCTACAGATTCATATATTTTGATCAACTGAAATTTATAACTTGATATACATATTATCTTAAACACTATTGCCTTGTGCTCTAGTTATGTGCAAGTGTGTTCCTATTGACACATTCGGAATATCCTTGTGCCAAGTTTAAATGCCGCTATACTTTCTACTATGTGGTTATTATCTGTCATCGCCTTAGACCCCATGAAATATATGGGCCTTGTATCGATACTAACAAAAGTTCAAAAGTTGTCATTATTATCAGATACAAATTCAGTGGTGAGGTCTATGCCGTATTTTCATGAAATGGCACTGATCAAGGGGATATGGTTCTGTTATAATCATGATAATAGAGAACTAACTGATGTGTACGATGGTATCTCATACACACTGATGGGATATTCATGAAATGAAAAGCGGTAATTGTATAGCAGTAACAGGTGTTTGGTTGTACAGAGAATATTTAATGTATCGAGAGGAAATCGGTGGTAAAACATCTGGTATACCTATTCAATGGTATATATAAGTATTGCTCAATCGCTCACAACGATTCAGGAGTGCCTCACCCGCAGTATTCAGCACTAGTCTCTTTCCCAAAACTTGAGAAAATACTCCGGAATTTCAGGGTATGTTCACTTTGACGAAGCCTCGTGAATGTTAATGCAAAATTTGTGAAAGGAACAGAACTTGTGTTGTCTTAGTTTCGAACATGAACATTTGTTAACATGTCAGTGATGCCTTTACATACAGGAAATTGTACGGAGAGAACGATTTGTACCTACGTTGAGTAAACATCCATTCATACTATCTCATATGTGCAATCGCTCAAACCTTTTAATTTACTTGCAAGTGATAGTGCCACCTTCCGAAAAAGGCTGTTTTGAGATAAACATGCTGTCGCCTGAAATAATTCTCCATTTTCTCCTCGAGCTGTCTCCGGAAATCAGCTCGCAAAGGTATAATTCCTGTGTATAATTCCTTACCAGCACAGGAACTGTCCCTGGATTTGTGAATCCAAGTCTGAAATTCATGCATATCTTCAAGACTTGAAAAGTGTAGTCATTATATTATATATTATATAAGGCATTGCTATTGATCGTATGTTGATTCTTTGATCAGATTTCATCCACGAAACTGAATCGTTAAAATTAGGCAAATTAAAAATGCTCAGTTGTGACTGATATTTCACCAAATAAAGAGTTTACAGAAAACGCGATGTTTTTTACACGTGTTTATAACGCCACAACTTTTCTATCTCTCTCTGTAAACCTGTGCGAGCTGTATTATTATGTTATTAACCAAGTGTTTTCATGTTGGCCTTGTTATAGGTCCGAGGTTTGCCGTATTGGCCCGGGGCCGCAGGCCGAGGGCCAATACGGCTGACCGAGGAACTATAACAAGGTCAATATGAAAACGCTTGGTTAATGACATTTTTATTAAATAACTCACCTACAAACTCTGATTCATACATGTATCAAGGAATATTTTAGTACTGCGACTCCTCCAAATCAGGATATATATTCCTTCACAGTAGGTTCATTAATTTCCCACGATTAATATGGTTTCAAAGTACCATTATAGTCGGAAAGCGGATTCCCTCTACAGTAGGTTAACGCTTTAATCAATAATCGGGATCGGGCGTTGATCGGAATGGTCAATTGGCCGATCATCTTCAACCTCGCCTGGGTTCTTCAAGGTAGGAAGCGGGAGTCAAAAAGATAAAAGTAGATCAATGAAATTTCGATTGTTCAATATATATCAGGGAAGCAATATACTAATTTTATTTGGTGAGAACGATGAGACCAAATACAACCTTGAAATATGGTGAATTGATCTGAATGCAATCCTGATTTGGTGATCGTAGACCTATGGAGAGCCTAGTTTTCAACATCATCATCCACGTGTTTCCTTTGAATTTAATTTCGGTTCCATCCACATGTGAATAGCTCTACTGGCTGCAAGTATGGCATCCTCTTTCTTAAAATATCACTGTAGTCATCGCTTTGTTCATCGGTGTTGAATCACTGGTTTTTGTCTGCTTGTGCTTGGCATGTCGATGTCTCTCTCGTGTCATTTTTGTCTATTTCAGCATGAATCGCCACCCTTGATTTAAAGGTTTGGGTACCGGTACATATAGATCTAGCGACAATTATCACAGAAGATCGAAAATTATCACAGAAGCCAACGAATATCCGTTCAAAGTATGAGAATACAGTGACACCAATAGGAGAAGATCACGAATTGAGGATCATTCATCGTCAGCGTCGCCATGTTGAATGTCATATTGGCCCGGATCGTAATTTCGACGGAAAAAAATACGCTATGTTATTTAACAGAAAATAGCAATTTTGCTTAAAAACGATAACCGTATCTGGTCTGTGCTTGATGGCATCTGTTCACGCTTGGGGTGGCATTCCTCAAAAATAGACCTCTTATCGTTTGAACTAGCGACTTTAAATTACCACATTAAACCCTTCGGTCAAACTCTATCAGAAAATGCAAAAATTAATCCAAAATGACCGCATTGTATTTTCAAAAAAGGCATTTTTTGGTCAATTTTTAGGTCAGTTTTTTCGATTTTTTTATTTACATGTATGTGTTTTGTTCGGCAAAACTGCATGGAAAATTAGTAAAAAAAATCTAATGTGACATAAAATATCTTTTGTTCACTTTTTCTTAATAAATATCTGGAATATTTAAGGAGAATGACGAAAACACCACTTTCTCGGTGCCCCCACGCTATTTTGAGTTTTCACGTGATCCTCTGCACGGGGGTTATGCAAATAGGCATAATGACCCCAATATGATAAACTACAAAGTCAAGTAGGGTCATCTTCCATTTGTTTATGTCGCTTCGACAGAGTAAAAAGTTTGGTAGGAGGGGCCATAGTGGCTTCCTATACCTGGTAGGGTTAAATCATTTCCGACAATTCATAAACTAGAGGTACACAGATAATCTGAATTACAAGCGTCTGGTCCGTCATTTATTATTAAGCCGTCGTCCAGTAAAGAATATTCGCGTCCATAATTCAAAGACCTATTCCATATTCTATATAACATCATTAGCACCAAATTTAGAAGGACAATCATAGTAAACATAAACAGGCTAGTTACCTGCAAGGGAGAAGCGGTCAACAGTTTTCAGTATTGCTGGCAAGACATCATGATGTTCCAAAACTATCAAATGTGTATCGCTGATCAGTATTCTCAATGCATGTTATTTGTTGTAAAGTCCACATCTAGAGGAAATGCATCTCAGTCACGCTTTGATTGTGACTGTTCAAATGAACACCGTGAGGATCTTAAGGTGCATGGGTTCATACGGTCCCCAGCCCCGGTTTAAGTGGAATTACACATAGATTTTGCACGCTACGCTCGTATTTTGCTATCAGCATGCGATATGTATCGCCAAATTTTGAGTGGCGGTGCTTGGTGATATAGCCCTATTTTATAAGTTTATAATGTTTTGAGGCGTTAATTAAAATCGGCACATTTAACACAAAATCTAGCAAATGCTAACAGACGAAATATGTATACTCCATATGCAGATCCCATTGGAATATTGCTATCCAGAGAGGGATACTTACGAAAGCAGAGAAGGAATCTAAATTCACTTTTAGTATTTAAAATTATTAGTTCTGGAGAGTTGTCATGTTGGCATGACCAGCTGTTTTTGACGATGAAGAGCGACAGAACTGTCACCTGCTTTACACAATTCTGCACATGGGACAACGCAGAGTAGTAACCATTTGACAACCATTTCTATTTTCGCATCTTGGTATTAGTTGCACATGTCAGGCAAGGAGGAATGGATCTGTCAACTTTAAAATGTCACCGTGGTACTTTGCATGTTTACGTAATATTCAAAATATTCTTCCAAATTATAGAATTTATACCCGGTTTCTTGTTTTACGACTTTAATTTAAAGATGTAATCAGCCTCAAATGAATGGATTTTATAAACTCTCCCCTATGCGTTTTTTCGGCAGAGAAGATTACCAAAGCATCATATGTATTATATTTGATGATAGTAGATTCGTCATATACAATGAATGCAAGAATATCTTGTCAGAGAAATTTGAAACTCTGCTCGCTTCGACGGGTTTTCTGTTTCGCCATTGAGTATGTGTTGTATGCGGAGAGGAAAATGACGTCACTGCGTGACGTATGAGTGACGTAGCGACGCTCACGAATCTGAATGCTGCACAGCTGCAGCCATGGGTTAACGTCATGGCTCGTGCCTACGGTTCGGTAATGTCGCATAGCATATACTTTGATAGAATGCACCACACGTGTACACGCTTGTTGACACGGCCGTGGAAAAATAAACGGCATGCCATGCTGTTTATTTTTGAAGATCAATTCCTTCTATTTTCTCGTGAATGATAGAATCAAGTTTCGCTTTTTGTGGTCAAATGTGTTTCATTTTGTACCTGTTGTAACATATGCCACTTTTGCTGATTTTGACAGACATCGATTTCAGCCCAGACTTGAAGCTGATTACATCTTTAACAATTTCAATTTTATTAATATTATTGTGGTGCACAGTGCCACAAGCATGTCGGAACTTGTGACGTCATTATTATGGCCGATTAACCAAGCCACGATGCAGGTTCAGTCCAGCGCTCAAAGTGAACAGACGTGCTTTTGTGTTCTGCCAAATCAGCCAAGCTTTCCAAGCCTTTGTGTTCCACTGCGGTCTTTGTTCCCCGGACATTACAGGATTACCTAAACCACAACAACAGTGGGAATAACCAGCCAGCCAAAGCTAAGTTTTGAATTCGTTTTTTTGCACCTATACTAATATTTCATATCACCAAATTCCCCCCTTACCAAATAACAACTAGTCCTGATCTAAAAAAAAAACTAAAAAACCAAACAATGGAAGCCTCTCAATCCTCTCAATCCTCTGTGAAAACGCCTAAAAGGAAACTCTCGGGAATCAACACTGATCAAATCCCACCTCTCAAAAAACACGCACCCTGTCCCAAATCCCCAAGGAGTCTTGCAAATTTTATCGCTATCATTCATAGCTTAACTCAACTGAGAGCATGTAAATTCCCGAAGGCCAAGGTAGCAAACGATCTAAAAAAATGTGCTGGTGACGTACACCAAGTCTTCGAACTCCCGGGTGGTGATCTGAAAGTCCACTGCAAATCACAAACTCAGTTCGATAAATTACTACGTTTAGACCTACTAGCAGATAAACCTGTCTCGGTGAAACAATTCAAACAGCGTAGCGAACAATGCAAAGGAGTAATTTATGGAATTGACCTGAACATCAAGCTAGAGGATATCAAGCAAAAACTTTCGGATCAAAATGTCATATACGCTAAAAGATTACAGAAAAATAAGAACGATACCACTAGTGTTATGTTAGTATTCAAAGGAACAAAACTCCCAGAAAATATTCGACTCTGGGGAATCAATATTACAGTAAAACCTTTTTATGATACCCCTAAGCGTTGTTTTCGATGTCAAAAGTTTGGACATTTTCAAAATTTTTGCAAATCACAAGTTATTTGTCCGAAATGCGCGGGAAATCACACCTATGATCTCTGTACCGAAACCAAAATTACCTGTGCCAATTGTAAAGCAAATCACTCAGCAGGATATAAGGGCTGCCCGGCTTACAAAACTGCTCGCACAGTGGAGTTCGTAAAAGCAAACAAAGGCATTTCATACTCACAGGCAGTGAAAGAAACCAAACTCAACCAGAAGATTAGTCTAACAATGGCACATAGGAGAACAAACGTGAGTGAATCAATAGCTACTCCTGTCCCAGTCAAACCCGAAGAAACAATAGAAATAGAAGACAATGAGATAGAAACTGAAAGAATTTCAATGACTAAACTTGACCTCCTAGGGTTTATAACGTTAGCGATAAACTCAGTGACCGACTCCAATCAGCCCAAGCTAAATAAAAAAGAGAAAACTATAATCATAGCTAAAATAGGCCAAGATTTCTTTAACTGGAATTTCAAATATGAAGAAATTATAGATTGGGGGCTGAACCCTAAATATAAAAAGGAAACTTCCACACCTCTCAGAACACCCAATGCCCATAATATCTCGGCATAAATGCGTGCACCACTATTAACCTTATACCCATAGGACTCAAACAATCAATAAACTTCAATATAAATAAATTATCAATACTACAATGGAATGCAAATGGGATTGCAAAACACGGAGACAATCTGGAAATCTTAGTAAATGAAATAAGCCCTGACATCATATGCATACAAGAAACATTTCTTAAGCCAGGAAAAAATAAATTTGCAATAAAGGGATACACGCCATATAGACAAGACAGACTAAACGGCCCAAAGGGAGGCAACCTAACACTAGTTAAGGAAGAACTCACACAGCTAGAATTAGACAAGAGCCCAGAAAGTGAAGACCTCGAATGGCAAGCTATACGGGTGTTCCAAAATAATAAACCCATAAATATAGTGAACCTGTACTCCCCTGGCACTCTAAAAACAATATCACAAAATGAACTAAACAAAATCGCCCAAAAATATGACTCGCCGATTATAATCTGCGGAGATTATAATAGCCATAATCCAATCTGGGACGAAACCTGCACCACGTCAGATGATAGGGGTAAATCAGTGGAAAAATGGTTAGATGATAATAACCTCGTATTCCTGAACTCAGGAGAAGGGACGAGAATAGATATGCGAACCGGTAAACTCACTGCAATTGACCTAACAATAGTCTCTCCCGAACTAGCAGTTAAATCAGAATGGGCAGTTGTACCAGATACACTAGACAGCGACCACTTTCCAATCCTAACTAAATTTAGCATGAAACCAGATTTTGAAAAGACAGACCCTCTCCCACGCTTCCAATACTCTAAGGCAGACTGGGAAAGCTTCCAAAACGATTGCCAAAGTCTAATTCATGACGATATACTTAGTGATGATATAGAGACTTTCAATGAAAATATAACCAGCAAACTTCTAAACATAGCACAAAGACATATTCCAGTCACGAATAAGCGGCCCAACAAAAATCCAGTGCCTTGGTGGAACCAAGAGTGTGGCAAGAACATCGCGGCAAAGAAAAAAGCACTCAGGAAATTCAAAAAAAGCCGGCTCCAGAGTGACCACGAAAGATATAAGGAACTGAAAATAATAGCAGAAAAAAGCGTCAAAGAAGCCAAATCAAGATGCTGGGAAGATTATTGCAACACTATAGATACGAAAACTAACTCAAAGAAAGTCTGGAATAAAATAAAAAGCATTCAAGGGAAAGCAACTAACACAATACCTGTACTAAACAAAACAAAGAGAACTAACCTCGAAAAGGCAGAATATCTTGCTGAATCATTCGCATCAAACAGTAGCGATAGCAACCTGAAACCAGAATTCAAAAAAATCAAACAAGAAACGATCCTGGAAAATGACACAAATGATTATATAGAAAACTACCTTAACGGAGACTTCAATATCAATGAATACAGAAAAGCTCTACACTCTAAAAAAGAAAGTTCACCCGGCGAAGACAAACTAGGGTATACAATCCTAAAGCACCTACCAAACAACACGCAGGAACTAATCCTGAAATTAATTAATGTGAGCTGGAAGACCAAACGACTCCCGAGCAAATGGAAATCATCTATTGTTATCCCAATACCAAAACCTGGTAAAGACCCTTCAGACAGTAAGTCATATAGGCCGATCTCACTCACGTCAAATTTATGCAAAATTATGGAAACCATGGTCAAAAACAGACTTGAATATCACCTGGAAAGCAACAACCTGTTAAACAAAACACAAAGCGGTTTTCGGAAAAACAGAAGTACTTTAGACCACATAGCCAGACTCCAACACTCTATCAAAAAAGGGTAATGCCAAACGCCAATATACATTAGGAATTTTCTTGGATATAGAAAAGGCGTTTGACCTTGTATGGCAGGACGGGATTATCACCCAATTAAACAACCTGGGAATAAAGGGCAGAATACAACACTGGATAAAATTTTTCTTCATGACCGAAACTTCAAAGTTCTTATTGGTAACACCATATCCATGGACCACCAGCTAGATAACGGCACCCCACAGGGCAGCGTCATAAGCCCCACTCTTTTTAACATCCTGATTAATGGCCTGGCCAACGAAATTGACACAAAACATCCTGAAATTGAACAATCACTTTTTGCTGACGATGCTGCCATGTGGAAATCTGCTGGCTCGATAAATAAACTAACAAGTATAATGCAAAAGGTACTGAATACAGTCAGCGATTGGGCCGATAAATGGGGATTCAAATTTTCAGCTGTCAAAACTACCGGTGTGCTATTCTCAAATAAACAGAACACAGACATCACGCTATCACTAGGAGGACAGAAAATTGAGTTTAAGAATAGTGTCAAATACCTAGGTATGATATTCGACCGAAAACTCACTTGGAAAGACCACATTGACCAATTAATTATTCGGTGTAACAAAGACCTGAACCTTATGAGATGCGTATCGGGTACCAACTGGGGGGCCAATAAACTTAGCTTAATCAAATTATATCAAACACTCATCAGATCCAAAATAGACTATGGTTCAATCGCGTATCAATCAGCATGCAAGACCCATTTAAAAAGAATAGACAGCATTCAGTATTCGGCCTTAAAAATAGCCACCGGGGCGTTCAAAGGGACTCCTTTATGCAGTCTACAAATAGAAACTAATGAAAAACCCTTACATTTAAGACGAGAAGAGCTGTCAATGAAATATGCAGGGAAAACAATAGCCAAGGGCGAAAACCACCCATGCCACAACATTTTTGGCCCAAAAACCGAATACGAATTCCTAAAATCAAAATGGGAAAAAGACTCTGCACCACTCGGTTACACGATAGAACGATTATTCGAAGAACACGACATTCCAATCTCTTGTATCTCTGACACTGACAAGGTCAATAGACCACCATGGCAACTAATCACACCACACGTGGACACGAATATACATAGCCACATCACCAAACAGGACAACCCAGAGCATATAAGGGTCACTGCCCTCGAATATATTGACACACATTGGAAAAATCGCTTGAAAATATATACAGACGGCTCCAAAAACACAAGTCACAATACAGGTTCTGCATTCGTTATTCCAGAACTTGACATTCACGAAGGTTTCAAACTACACCACTGAATTAGTCGCCATAATCAAGGCCCTCGAATGGGTTCTCCAGAACAAACCGGTTTCCACCGTTATTCTTAGTGATTCCTTAAGCGGACTGGTATCTATAGAAAACTCCAAATCCGACAGCAGACCTGACCTCATACACGAAATAGAAATTCTATGTACACAAATAAGAGACAATGACATTAACGCCATTTTAGCTTGGATTCCCGCCCACGTGGACGTTAGGGGAAATGAAGCCGCCGATAGGACAGCCAAAGATAGCCTCACCAAAACTGCACCTGACGTGCATATAGGACTAGGAACCAAAGAACTGAATTCCATCATTAGAACCAGAATAGATAGTAAATGGGAAAAAGAATGGAACGAAGAAAACCGAGGTAGATGGCTACATAGCATTCTAGATAAGGGGAAAAGACGGAGTTGTGGATTCCAGCTAGACAGCAAACGTGACGACCGCATTATCACCAGATTAAGACTAGGCAAAACCGGACTTAAATCACATCTGTCCATGCTTCTGAAAAACAGCTCACCACTCTGTACCGCATGCAACAATGTAGAAGAAACAATAGAACATGTCCTGCTTGAATGCCCAATCCAAAACCGACAACGTGAGGCACTTAGAAACGAATTAAAAAAATCCAACACTCCCTTAACATTACCAGCGATATTAAACCCTAAGCCCCCCATTAGAAATCAGGTATTCAAGTCCTTAATAAATTTTATCAAAGCTGCTGGTTGTTATTCCAGTATATAATACTACCGCCGTGCATGCGCAGTCAACATTTTTTTTTTCTCCACATAATCAATCACTAGTACACCAAGTACTATCATACGATTTGATAGAGGCCAAATCATTCTTCTGACTTAAACAAATGGTATGGTTGCAGCGGAGTTACCTTGATACTGAGGGCCGTCTGCACCATAGCCATACAAAACATTATGGCCATAATAACTATCCATATATAACATCCGGCCAAAATGTCACAGACTCATTTAGAAATAAAATAGGCATGGCAACAACGGAGTTACCTTGATACTGAGGGCCGTCTGTTCCACTGTCCTACAAAACAAACGATGGCCAAATCTAATTGAATTCACGACAACAATAGCACGGCCAAATCGCATATAGCGAGCATTATTCGGCATAAAATATAGGAAATGGTGATGGCGGAGTTACCTTGATACTGAGGGCCGTCTATCTCATTGTCCTACAAATTTTTTATGGCCATCAAACGATAATGCATTCAGAAATAATACAGAGCTGTTTATTTGTGTATTCACCAAGTACTGAATCCATCGAAATGTTTATTTATTTATCCATTTGTCCATCTATTTACCCAATTATATATTGCTATTCATATTATGTGACCGACGGTCGGGGGGTGCCTGTTGTTGGGAGGAAGATATATCAAATTATTGCATCGAAAAACAATAGAAAACAAGAATGACTACAAGCCTTCTATTTCATATGATACAGGCACACCGAAGACCACAGACGAGTTGGACAAGACCTAAAACAGAAGACGGATGACGATTACAAGAATACTAACCGCGCCTTGAGTGACAACGCCGCATAGCAAGAACACCCAGAATCAGAATACTCGACCCTAGACCATTCCGGACACGCTACCCCATTTGATGTTACCCAACTGACGCCTCAACACAGAATATGATCCTTTGACTTTCACGCAATATAGAACGTAGACCTGCCGTTCTGTACCCCAATACACACTCCAAGCAATTGTTACAGGCACAGATTTCTGTTCCCGCGGGCGTCAGTCGGGAAGTCGGCTCTAAGAATCCTGAAGACGCCCTGGTTCTCCCAGTTTTTTCTGGACGGCTTTGTGCGTACTATGGGGTACCAAGACAAAGGAATCATACACGCGATTACAGTGAACTCCCAATTACCAGTATAACTTAACAAAAAAAAACAGAAAGAGACTTACGAACTTGTACATATAGCGATTCTTATTTACTTCTACTTATATCCCCTACTAATCACTCATTGTTATTTATTATTTATCTATTTGTTTATATATTTATTTATTTATATATTTAGCGCTGGAAAAGATATTCAATAAACAACGTAATGTACCGCGAGAATCGAATAAAACATTGAGTTGATGGGCCGCGAAATCCGAATGGGAAGCGGCCCTTAAACTACAACTACAATTTCAAAAACGATGCAATAGTAATCTGTTCCATTCTCTCTGCATTTCCACGACAGTCAACAGACATTCAACAGACCCTGAGCACACTTGAGCATTTTGATAAAACACTTTGTTCCATATTAATTCATATTATAGGAATGTGAATAATTTGATCAATATCTGAATATTTTCCTTATCCTTGAGTCTAGGGAGATTAAACTTGCCACCATATATCTCCGAGTCACGCTGATTTTTCGAATTTTTCGTTGATGTAGTTTTTATCGCATTGACTGAGGAATAAATTAAAGAATAATTATGTGATATGAAATAAAATATTTTTCGGCCACTTTTACCTCAGAAAAATATAAAAATCCTAAAAGAAAAATGGTCAAGATACCATTTTTGTTGCGCTCATAATACCGCCATCTTGAATGTACTCATGAAGTTCAGAGGGTTTTGCGAGTAGGCTGAAAGTTACTCCCACGATTACGCTATAACGTCTGAAATGTAAACTCTAAGAGAGAAGTACACATAACGGGGGCAAAACTGTTATATTTATGGACCGTTATGGAGTCAAACTCTACCTGTGCAAGTAAACAGAACCAAAAGATCGCCGCCATGGTGAGGCTAGGATGACGTAATATTTAATAAAATTCATTCCTACAGATGTTTTGAACTGATTTT